>JAZGTJ010016563.1:0-12591 GCA_036877575.1 Botia almorhae
AGCGGTTCCTAAAGAGCCCATTACTGGACCGGACCAGTTCATTAGAGGGGAGAGACGAGCTCGTCTGCTGCAGGAAGACAGGTGGACCGATACAGGGGCAGATATAGGGGGGGAATCGTTGGAGACAGCTGGCTGACGCACTGATAATGACCTGAGTCTGAATCTCTCTCTCTCTATCTCTGTGGGTTTGGGCGATCACCCTCGCTGGCTGCAGGAAGGTAAAATTGTTGTTTCTTAGACAACCTTCAGCTTTATAACACTCTCCCTCCCTCTCTCTCTCTCTCTCTCTCTCTGAGGTGATCTCTTTATGATAACACACAGTCTTCTTTAACAGAGTTATTATTGAAAACAGTACACACACACACACACACACACGTTTATCCAGTTATCAGTCTTAATGAGGACAGTCTATATTCTCCTGTTGTTTTTAAATAAAGCCACTAATAATGAATACTCGTCCAAACGCTTAGATAATTAGTCACATCAGCAAACAGCAAAACTTTCTCTCTTCACCAAATTGAATTGCCAAATTAATGTGACCTTTAGAATAGTGAACACACACACACACACACACACACAAATCGACCCCTCAGAATACTAAAAACAAATACAAATTAATAGACACATCATTAAAATACTGGCAAAACAAATGACGGAAATAATGTTTGGAAGAGTGTGACATTGGAAAATAAAAACACACTAGTAGGACAGGTGTGTAAAAAACCTCCTACACTGAAACACACGCACACACACACACGCACACACACACACACACACAAACACACACAAAGAGCATGCCAGGTGGCAGAGATAGAGTGTGTGTGTGTGTGTGTGTGTGTGTGACCAGAGCAAATGGCAGAGAATCTAGCATATGTTTAACTGACTCTATGCAGTGTTGCTCAGTGTGAGAGCGTTTACAACTCTGTGCGTGCGTGTGTCTGAGTGTGTGTGAGTGTGTAAGCTAATGATGGAGCTTCCACAGTTATCTTAAGTGTGTGTGTGTGTGTGCCAGCAAGAACTGAAGGGTTTGTGTGTATTCACGAGGGCATAAACCAAATAACACGTTTTTTATGGGAAACCCATTACAATGTGTGGTTACACAAATTGTGTAATATGCTCATATGACTATTTGTAATTAATATTGTGTAATACACAATATTATGTGACACTGTGGAATTCGTGAAAAATGGTTAAAATAGTTCAACATAATAAAAAAATACATGTAAAAAAGAACGGACGTGTAACTTGACAGCTACCCCACAAGTTTCCACGACATTTTTGACGTATTATTCAATATCACAATTTCACCGACATTTGAGCTGATAAAACGCTGATATCAAACAGAGCTGTCTATTTTAATCCTGTCAGAGGAAAAGCACTTCCAAAGCTGTGCGCGAGCGGAAATCAGCGGAATGAAGTGTGACAGATACGCGCTTTGAGACCGAGCGCTCGCCCGCATCGCTTTGATGTCATAATAACTCTCGGTGCTAATACAAAGAAACAGAAGAGTGTGTCAGATAAATACAGACTGACGACAAATGTCAACTCACTGTTTTCTGTCTTTAAACGTCTTCCCATGCAAGTTTAATTGTGCAGTTCACTTCTCTGATGTCTTTGGCTTTGTGTTTTGAGTCTGCGTTTGGTCACACTAACGCACACAATAGTTATTGAATGTTTCCACTCTGTTTTGTGCTGTGCGCGGGTGTACTTGTGTGTGCATGTGGGTCCAGGTTGCAGGACCACAGACCAGGAAGTGACACAAATTTTGCTTAAGGAAAACGTTTTATATTTTGCTATGACACAAAATTCCTCTTTTATGTTTTGTAAAGTTACTTTCATAATACTTTCATACAGACAAAACCTTTGAAATGGGAAATATCTTCAGTGCCACCTAAATATCTTGTTTAAATTAATATATTGTAAACAATTCAGTGTAAACCTAAACTGTTACACTGATAACTAGCAGGGGCTCAACACTGGACCCTGGGGTACGCCCTGATAGTTTGCATACCTGCGCTATAGTATTTCACTATAAACTGTTTATATATAAACAACATTGTCTCCATGTCAACAAGTAAATGAGAAGACTCCATTGACTGTCAACAGCACAACTTTTGTTGACTCTGCTGTTTGCCACAGCAGCCCCAGATGACCACTCAGCTTTGGTACAAGAGGTGTGAAGCCACTTTCAGTGTGTAGTGTAAACAGGCCTTTTAATCTGGATTTGGCCACTTTTCCCAAAGGCATGGTGGTCAGACAGCTTGGTACTTAGTCCGCAGTTAGTGGCTGTTAATAATGGTACTGTGTTTCCTGTGGTAGTACTTGGGTTCATTTCCAGCCTGTTGAACAGGTGTGAAAACTGTGTGAATACAAAGTTACCACACACAAACACACACACCTCAAAATAGCTCGCAAAGCTGCACAAACAACCCGATATAGGCTGTGTTCTAATTCACAGTCATTTACACCCAATATAACACTGTATCCTGCAGGATACACACATCCGTGTTTGTTTTACTACATTAGTGAGGTCATTCTATAGGCTCATTCTATGAGGTCATTCTATAGGCTCATTCTATGAGGTCATTCTATAGGCTCATTCTATGAGGTCATTCTATATTCTATTAATTGGTTTTATATGATATAATATGAATATTTTCTATCCTTACACCAAAACCTAACCCCATTGTCTTGATTTTTCTGCAAATTCTGTTGCGCTAAATGACTATGTTGCCAGATCCACGAAAAAGTGTCGAAGATTTCTGAGGAGTAAAATGCAATTTTCCGTTTTCCGAGATGTTTGCGGAAAAAACGTATCACTTGACATTTCATTTGTCACGTACAGTAACCTCAGTCGATGTACGCATGAAGTGAGACCAACGAGTTTGACATTTACAGAAACCTGAAAACACACAGCGCTAAAACCCGCCAGGCGTTCATTTTAATATGTCAGCGGGCGTTCAGAGGTGATATAAAACAAAATCCAGACCCAGACGCGACGATTCGTCTCGTTATCTGCCTTTGTGTCTACCTCACACTTTTCCTTCGACTGCACTTATGCGTCTATTCAACTATAAAACAACCGTCAGAGTAACATAATCTAAACATTTACAAAACGAGAGGCTGTTACATTTTATGACTAAAATGAAGAGATGATGCTTTTAAAAATGTCATTTAACCAAAAAACTGACATGTTTAAAAGCACCAAGCAGCCAGTCAGGCAACACACCAACAATGCTGCCACAATGCTAAGCTGTCCAGTTGATGAGGTTTTGCTAATAATTTTTAGCACATTGCTATGTGGTTGCTAGCGTGCTACTGGCTGCTTGCTAGTCTTTGACATTCCGGTCCCTATAAAATCACTCACATCAGTCTTCAATGTAAGTAAATAAATAAAACTGCCCAAACGAACACAATATTACTTTGGTAACCCCACGGTTTGTAGGATGTGTGCCATAGTAGTACCATGTTTTTTGGAAATGTATTATGGTAATACCAAGACTTATCTTAATGTATTTTGAGCTTTCATGTAGACAGTATCTCCTGGCACTTTCAATAAGAGTCGTTTGCAACAAACAAGTGTATTGTGTTTTCTTTATGCACACATCAGCACACAAAAACAGCCGCCTGACATGTTTGTGCGAGCCTTTCATGTTTTTTATGTGATGAATGTTGTTTGACAACTTTAAGAGAACGTTAGCCAACATTCAGAGAACGGTCCTTATTAGCTGGGGTCTCAAAAAATGTCCTTCTGCCATTAATCATTTAGCATGATAAACCATTTTTATTTCTAATGAACAATATTATTAGACATACGTTTAGTTTATTGTGATAATTGTAATGATCCCTTAACCAAAAAATACTGTTTGTTAGACTAATTGCAGGCTGCTAATGGTTGCCAGGCAACGTAACAACGGCTCATTAATATAGAATATAAACTCACATGTGACTGTTTATTGGTTAACTCATCAGAGGCCTCATCCAATCAGAATTTAGAATCTAGTGCAGAACTTTGTTTTTTTTATTTTAAGACTTCCTTGTATCAATTTTGCATTCTAACAGTCGGACACAAAAATATAAACCTCTGGATGTGAAGAAAATTTAGCTTATTTTAAAGTCAAGGGCACGTAAAATGATCTGGGCTAAGGACCTCAGGCCTGTGGGTGGAGCTTCCAGCTGGGTGAAGGTCAGCTGAAGGTCATCCCCTTCTGCAGGGCAAAATGACCTAAAAGGGCACGAATGAATTGGGAAGAACGCAGAAAGAGTTTCGACGCCCGGAGCAAAGTCACACGCATGGAATGAAAAGTTATGAGTCACTAGGAATTCAACACTGAGTCACACTGCGCCTATGAAAACATCTGCGTTGTAAATTATTTTTTATGTCAGTTTATATCTGTCTGTCTTTCTATCCTTTTTATATACATCACACATCTTTTTAAATTACTATTACAGCTGTGATGTCTTCCGGACAGAAACACGAAAACATTTCATATTTTCTGCATTTATTTTTGAATTTATTTTTAGGGGAAAACACATCATTCAATAAATACTGTCAACATCAACAAAAACCAACGGAAATGGACATGAACACACAGAAAGCTTAAACAAACGCACATCCAACGTTCGGAAACGTTTCTTTTATCCAGCACCTACACATTTCTCAACAATTACACACACACAAACTGTTTAATACTGTCTATGCGGAAAACACATTTTGTGAAACAGTCAAGAAACGGCCCCATAAAAAAAACAACACAAATGTTAAAAAACAGCTTTTCGTTTGTTTGCGTTGAAAGTTAAAATGAAAAAGTGCAACTACAAACATGCAGCGAATGAGACTCTGTAGCTAGCTTCACACTTCTGTAACTCTGTTTTAAGAATATCGCGGTTAGGTTTATATAAACGCTACAAGGTGAAACAGATTCTGTGCTCCGGCTCTGCAAGACGTCGCATGTTTGCATTTTTGTAAACACTCGTTTCGAGTCTCTCTGTGTGTTTGGGAGCCGGGAATGAACTGCATAGAGAGTAGAGAGTACAAAAAAAACAGTTTTCAATTACTCTTTTCTGAAGTCTGTTTTTTGTGTTTGGACTGAGAGGAGAAAATCTGGAATCTACGTCGAGGTTGAGGTTTGGATGTTTGGAAGAGTTCAGCTTGAAAGAACTTAAAAAAAGGCACAAATTGTTTATGATGAAAAGCTAATTTTGTGTGTTAATAGCGTTCAACAATCATTTGTTAGTTCCGACTGAAAGCTATTAAAACAATTGAATTTGCTGTATGTTCATGCTCGGGTTGGGCTATGATAGTTGACTAGCTGACTGATTAACTAGTTCAACTGGATTTTTTCTGAAATATTTCCTTTATAGTTTGGATTGGCTTTAATCCGCCTGCTGTGCTTCTGTCGTTACACTGTTTGCACAGTATCAGTCGACTCCCAAACAACGTAATCCGATCATATCTCACACGTCATGCTTGTGTTGTTTTACAAAACCATTGAAGAACCTTAAACTGATCCACCAAAAACCACCTACAATACTCATTCATCATGCAGTCCTGAACACAGAGTCGTCTGAACGCTTCCTCTAGTTCTTTGGTTTCTTTATTTTCTAAACGCTAGCAAACTGTTTATGAGGAGCACACGGTGCGAGTTCAGATATTCCAGCGGCGTATCCATGGAGACAGTTTTAGCCGAGCTTAGCATAAAAAATGAAAACCACGCACGCACAAGCTCGTTGTTTCGGTCCACAAAAGAAGCGAAACGCACCATAACTGCAGAGAGCGGCAGGAGGAAGCGATCCTAACAACTGTGAAACGCTCTCGTTTCGTTTCCTCGTTTAGCGCACAATCTCAACAAAAGAGAAGCGAAAGTTTTCCCAATTTTGCTGTTTTGGTAGCGACCTTCTCCTTCTGTGTTCTGCTTTTCAGGTCCATACGGCAATCGAAACCCTCCGGCGTGTGCGATTCTTCAAGGAGCGTTTTAAAAATAGCAACGCGCTGTCGCTCGGCGGAACTCTGGACTCAATGGTTGCACGACTGCACTTCCTGCAGGAGAAATCCGGTGAGCTTTCAGAAGGGACCTTCAAAAAGGAAGCAGTCTCACTTCCAGAAGCCGTAAAAAGGAAGGACTCCCATTGGCCGAGAGGGTGGTGACATCCTCCTGTTGATTGGATTAGGAGGGGTGGGTGGGACCAAGATTTTACGATTCGCCCGTTAACTGGAGAAAACTTCAAGGGCTTAAAAACTCCCCTTCTCTCCACCTCTGTTTTGTGTTTGGAGGCCAAAAACCTCTCTCGCTTTTGCATTCCACCCTCACCGTATCCCAGAATGCATCTGTCCCCCCCGTCGCCTCTTGCGTTACATGACCGTGCAGCTCTTGGCTTTGTCTTTGCGCAGGTCTGTCGCCACGGCAGCCAAGTCCGGTCGAGCGGGCATGTGCGAGATGCGTTTGGTGGAGCGCGCCGATTTGTTGCGCTTGATGTGTTTGTTGTTCTTGCTTACGCACGCCAACGTCGCGACGTGGAAAATGTCCCTCACGCTGTTCTCTGACTGAACTGCGGAGCATTCGATGTACGGCGCAGATATCTGCTTGGCCATAGCTGAACCCTGAGCGAGAGAGAGAGAGAGAGAGAGAGAGAGAGAGAGAGAGAGAGAGAGAGAGACTTTAAGCTTTGATAGGAATTAAATCAAATCTGACATCAATTAACTATTAGCGAGAGATTTGCCGTTGAAGAGCTAGAATGACTCATTGCAATTTTTCCGTGCGCATTAAGTTATTGATCATGTCTAATAAACGTTTTTTGAGAAGGAGTTTTTGGGAAAAGCTTAAATTCGAAATCATCGTATGGCACTGAAACGTAATTAGCGTTCAAGTAATTAGATGACCGTTAGATAACGAGGCAAATTAAAGATAAACCTAAAAGTTTAGGGTGACTCAAGTTTAATAACGTTCCTACAAAACTGCTCATTTAGTCGATCCAATAAAATCCACCCACCTGATCGTATGACACAGGCGCCTGTCTGTGATTGGACAGTTCCACTAAAGTCGTGAGGTCCGTTCTGAGGTCTGACTTGCACCCGACGAGCAGCATTTTCGTGTTGGGACAAAATTCCTGGATCTCGCCCTTCCACTGCAAAACAAAGAGAGCAAACAAACGATAAACAAGAGACTAAACTGACTTTCTGTTTACATTCTTGGTGTGTCCTGTTCGCTTCAACCCCTTTTTTCCAGGTTACAGGTGAGACAGAAACTTCCTGAAGGAATAATGTTTACACTGTGTGTTTGTGTGTGTTTCTTTCCCTCAGGGTTACAGGTGATCTGCATTCCTGTCTCTCCGAAACAAAGCAGCTTCTGTGATAAAATCACTGGATTTAATTTCTGCTTGTGCAGATTAATAGTGAGTTGGCAAGATCCGGGCGGGCGCGACACACTCGTACGATTGTTCGCACAGGAACACGGACACCCTACATTCGCTCGTTCCCATGATCCTTTGTGCTCACCTCTGGCTCCCAGGGGTCCTGGAAACACTAGCAGAATCCGAGCTGGGATTTGCAGCTCAAGTCTAATCTTGTTTTAAATGGTCTGTCCCAGATCTTACCCATAACTGTGTAAAGGGCCGAATTCCTAGTCGCATGCTCTGGTTATGCATAATAATAATAATGATGATCTGGGAGGGGCCTGTCTCTAATCCAGACACCTGACCCCTGACCGAAAACCTGGAGGATGATATCCAACCCCAACGAACAAAGCATGACTTCACTGGAATAAAGGGGCAGATGGGCAGATCTGAATTTTCCTCTGAGTTGTGATGAAGGCATTTAAAAGCCCAGTTAGTCAGTCAGGAACCAGTAAGGTCAGGCATTCGCTTCCACAGCCAAACCACTCCCATAATTCATTGCACCACACCCTCAGTTGTTTTGTAACAACGGAGGCATGTACACGCTAGATGATAAGACTAAAAATATAAGGAAGGTTACATGCCTGCGCTCAACGGAAAGGAAATGTTGATTAAGACCATTAACCACACCCCTAACTTCTGATTGGTCAAAAAAACAGCTGGTATAAATCATATAGATGTGGTATGTTGATGCAGTTTTATCGGGGTACAAATAATCACCTTCTTTAAAACGCTATTCAGAGTTTCTGGTCGGCTGATGTCGAAGCAAACGATGACAGCGTCCGAGTCGGGGTACGACAGGGGTCTGACGTTGTCGTAATATGGAGAGCCTGTGAAACAGAAGCAGACTGGTTAGGAGGGACGAAAAACACACACCAGGAGAGCGAGTCTTAAGTGTCAATCTTTTATAACTTAGAAAGTCATTCAAGAGCTTTCATGAAATCTTAACCATGAAACTTTTACATCTTCACTTTCAAGACCCAGCTGACAGGAAACATTCTCAGAACGCTGGCTAACATTCTCCAAATGTTCTCTTAAAGTTATCAAAAAAGGTTCTTGCGGTAACGTTACTAGAACAATTCTTTAACATTATATATATAAGGATATCTAAGGGTCACATATGCTTGTACATATCACAACCTTGTATCCACAAAACTAAAAATATAAACGTTTATACACTATTTTCTTAAGAAAATGCCAGTAGCGCTTGTGCATCCGTGTTGGCGGTGGTTGCTAAGGTGTTGCTATGTGGTTGCTAGGGTGTTACTGAATTAGCCAAAACAAAAGATTTAATATTAATTTGACAATTTGCATGACACTGTTTGCATTCCTTCAGAATTTCATTTATAATACCGATTATTATTAACCTGGAATCATGTTTTAATTGTCCCAATTTTCCAAACCTAACCCTAAATAACAGCGCTAAAAATATGAGCAACAACAAACGCCTTCGCAAACAATAGCCGTCGTGAAGTCATTTCCACACGCATCGTCTCCTCCCTTTTACATCTCAGGAGAATTTTAAAGTCCTCGTAAAGATGGAACAGCCCTGGATTTACACCGACAGAACGCGTCGCTCCCACCCACTGTTAACTCGACACACACAGGATAAACACGTTTATAACGTGCCAGATTCCAGCACAGGGCTGGTGTTTACAGCAGCCAGAGAGACTCTGTATGACACAACCATAATTTACAGTGGCAGAAAAATGTTTCGTGGAGAACTAAACATGTCACGGTACGTGACACAGTACAGGTCAAAATCTAAGAGAACAACAACTCGTAGTACACAGAAGATATGTTAGCTTAGATGCTAGCATAGTGATGGTTAATTCCATGGTGTTTGAAAAAAACCTTTACTATATCAACTTAAGAATACCGTTACTATAGCAACTGGTTTAAAACATGGTATTGACATGGTAAATGTCCAAGAACACACACACACATTTTTTAAACACCCTCCATTTATCCCCCTCACACACACAAAACCCAAACCACGCAGTGTGTGGATGGTATTTAAGTAATAGCTAGTAACACACACACACACACATACACACACACACACACACACACACACACTTGTGGGACACCATAGCTGTCACAACACATTCCTTAATCCACACAGTGTGTGTGTGTGTGTGTGTGTTTGTGTGTGTGGGGAGGGATACTGACAGAACAGCTGTAGATTCACAGGGTGTTAAAATTCCTTCTCTAAGCATGTGTTGGTTGTGTAAAAACCAGCACACACACACACACACACACACGGGGGAAGAGATTTTTGGCCTGTTGTTTTGTGCTGTTGGCTCTAATATAAAATCACAGAGATAAACAGACGCACTTCTTTCTCTCAAACGTAAACATAACGCTTTAACTACACACCAACCTAAACGCTTAAAAAATCTCTAACTAAATGAATATTATTTTGATAATCCAGACACACAATTACGACTGTACACCGACAAAATCAACATAAAAAACAGTCTTCTCAATTCTTGTTAACAGGTCACAAGTTCCTCGTGAACTAAATTTCCAACTAACAAGGTACGAAACATCTCGGAGAAAATTACACTTCAAACGGCGTTTTATATTTTCCCGACAGCTCGCCACACAATAGCCGCTTTGTGGAATACCAGCGAACCTTTCCATGTAGGAATGCGAGGCATGCGGGCCCAAATCGCGAGGCTCAGAAATTTGATCCGGGCAAGAAACTCTGAGGAGCGTTTCAGAGCGTGGCTGCTGAGAGCCTCTCCCGGCGGGGGTCTATTCGGAAGACCCCAGGAAGTTTTGTTTTCCAGGGTCAGCTGATAATAGCCAAGGGTCGGATTAGTCCGTTTAAATAACAAAGTCTTAGTTTTCGACTTAAACAAGACCTGCATGACCTGCCTTTAAACCAAAACAATTTCTGAACGCACAAAGCAGATTTCAAGGTAATATTCATGCAACATTTTACAATATAAGAAGAGTGACTTATTCCAAATAATTCCAAATTCTGAAAAGTGAAATTCGAAAATACAACTCTCGGATTTCAGAGATTTTTGTTGATTTTAAAGACAATGCGAGATCAAAATCGACTATTTCCTTGCTAAACAAAAACATCCCGGTTTTTACTGTACACTGATACTGTACAGTAAAAAAACCCACAACCGACCCTGTCCTAATTATGTCCATTAAATATCCTGTTTAATTATTAAAGTTAAAAACGTTTCAACGACTGCCAATCGAAACCTACTTGACAGCACAGTGTGACCGATTATCTGCCATTGGGGGCAAACGCAAGACGGCTAGGTGAAAAATATATACATTTACACCACTGGAGCAAGTTTGGTCATCCAAAACTATATGCTTATTGTACGACTCGCAAATTACAAAGGAAGGGAACCCAGCCCAGAGCAGTGTGTGTGTGTGTGTGTGTTGATTGATCATGTTCGACTGGTGGTCAGGGGACCTTTGAGACATACGCAGACCTCGTCTTATAATTTGCAGGGGGTTTCTGGTCAATAAGTGTGTAGGTCAGGAGAGCTGGGGGAGGGGGTCCGATTCCATGAGGAACGGGCTATTAGAGGACACACACATACACCATGGCCATGGAGAAGATCAAAGAGCATGAGGTCTCCGGAAGGTGTGCGATCCGGACACAGAGCTTCCTGTGTATTACAAAACACACACATACACACTTCGGTTTCAGATATGGGACGCTTCACTAACCCCTCCAGTCGACATACGCTATGAAACCCTCATGAATTATTCATGAAGTGGACTGGCAGACACTGTCCAATGAGAACACGTGTCAAAGTTGTTCACAGTAGAAGCCAAAAAAATTGTTTTAATAGAGAACATAATGGCCGATAATCACAATGAAAACGTTATGCGATTAATTGTGGAGCTAGTAAAACGCTACTGTATCGCTGTGTTTTGTCTTAAAAACGTCGTTTTTGTGGTTTTGTGGAAAGAAAGCAGCTGATTTCAGAATGAAACGCGTTTGGACGTTACAGCATCAGAGAAGAATAGGTGCGTGATTTTGTCAGCTGAATGGTAAATGTGGTCATCACTCAACAGCTGATTGGCAGACAATGACACAAGCAACCAGCTGATTGGCTGACGGGGGTCAGCAGCTGTTACAAACAAAGGTGCACAACAAAACGCTGGTAAACTATCCATTTTGGGGAATTCTGAGAGGGACCCCCTACCGTCCAATTCTTCTACTATTCAAAAACACTCAAGACAAGAGATTTAAGATTATTATACGACATTGTGTTGAAATGCTGTCCACCCAGCTAACAGGAAACACACTCCGAACGTTGGCTGACGTTCTCTAAAAGTTCTCTCAACATTATCAAAAAACATTCCTAGAACCAAAACAACATTTTAACGTTTTGTCAGGGAAACGTTCTTACGAGCTAACCTTGTTTTCTAGGATGTTTTTAGGTGTTGTTTGTAACTTCAGGTTAATCCTGGATTTAGTCATTTGAGAGGTACAGAAACACTGGCTGAGATCTAGAACTGACAGACAAACTTACACGGTAACAGCCTGACACAACCGACCGACTACACGTCCAAACACCAGAACCAGACTGACTGACCTGCATCACAAACCCATCTGAACATCAGCGATTATCATCTCAAATGGCTCTAGATTGGATTTGATTTCTGGAATGAGGAAATGATTCCAGCTTTAGCAAATTCCCAGCTAGCAAATTTAATGTTTGTAATGTTTTAAAACAACGTTAAGAACGAACCTAAAAATAACGTTTTTGATATACGAAACATAACATTAAAAAAATGTTCTACAGATATTACGGCAATAAACATTTACTGCGTAACAACTTTGTGAGAACTTTGAGAGAACCTTTGAAGAACATTACCCAATGTTCTGGCTAACGTTCATGGTGAAGCTGGTTGACCACATTAGTCATGCTGAGGTCACCAGCACAGCAGGCTGACATAGTGGAGACCACAACATGTGTTACCCACAAGCTACGCTTGTCTTCTCAGTGGGGTCGGTTTCGCACGTGACTTTAGATTTAATACTGAATCAAGACCAGCTTGAACCTTACTTGACCAGACCGCTTTTTGATGGTCTAGCTTACAGTTAACAGACTTGTGCTATTTACCAGCAAAAGTTAGCGAGTACTAGCGCTGGACAACAGACACGGTCTTTACGGTGAAACTAGTTGACCAATGAGCAAAGGATTTCTGGTT
>JAZGTJ010016564.1:0-12591 GCA_036877575.1 Botia almorhae
TAACTAGCTTAATAAGTAAGACGCCATTGGTTAAACAGCTATATCAGAAAATTAAAACTGTGCTGTGAACACAGAATGAGCAGCATTAAACAGCATAGGCCACCCTGGAGCAACACAGAAATTGATGCTGGTCTTAGCTGGTCTTTTCAGCAAGGGAAATATAGAGGGAATATGTGCTTGGCACGAAGACAAAGAAAAGAATGGACCCAGTTCCAGCCTTCAGGGTCATAGCAGCCTTATTGTGCATTCACAAACATGACTGCATGAGTTTTTCCACATGGGTTATGTGTATGCGTGTCATTACAGCGGTGCACACATGTAAAACAGAGAGCTGCTTATGGCCTGCAGGTGTTTTTTTGTAGATGTTGTATATTTAGAAAAGTCCCTAAATTTATTAAAATAAAATACTACAAAAATATTAAGATGCTGGCCCAGGAAATCCAAATATGGGCAAGTAATTGACAATGGGGAAGTTGTTTGTTTTTTCCAAGGAGTACAATTTTTAAATCCCTCCAATCTCAACCTGAAGACAGTTAATGCAGGTAGACATAAGCCATCTGTTGCTTTTTGTGGAACTCTGGTATGGACTCTGAACAGATAAATCAAGCATTTCCTTCTCTGTTTTTGTAAACAGGCTTTGAACCTAGCCCAACAGGCAGACCATTCATTTAAATTATGAGACAGTCTCCTAAAAGTAATGGACAAGTACTATATCAATATGAGTTTATGGTGGATATTAAACTCTTGAGTATCGTGTACCTTGCAGGCAGTTATTACAGGTGTTTCTGTCGAGCGGCTTGTCTTCTAATCAATAGCGCTCAGGGTCCTTCTTAGTCTGGTTGAAGTGTAATTCTATTGAGCTTCAGTGAGCTGGGGGCCGTATGTGTCTGTGAATCTATTTTGAAGATTCTTTTTCTGGAGGAGTATGCTTAAGAACCTGCTGGGCTGAATAGACTACGAGAAGTCACTTGGCAATACTATGGGATAGAGTATGACGTCCTCGTTTGTGTGTATTCTGAAGAGCATTTTTTCTGAAGAGAACTGTCTCGATTACCAAGAGAACCTTTAGTAAAAATTCAATAGGCTGCGTCATGTGTTGGGAAATTTGGTTTCTCTTTACAGGCTTGAGGTTCAGCTGGTCACCAGATCGTGTTAGGCTTTGTGTGCTGATTGTGGATGTCGGTGTGGTGCTATCTTTAAATTTCACACTGGTTTCAAGAAATTTTGGTTAATCAGCTTTACCTGTCAAGTTCTACTGATGAACTGCATGACTATGATGGTCTACCAGCTAGTATAGACCAGCATGAGCTGAACAGAGCATTATAAACCTTCTTGATCAAAGCTGTTTTTTTCTCAGCAGAATATTATTAAAGGAAATAGAAGTGTTTTGTTTCTGCTGTCTAGTTAGGACACTGAATGCACCCAGAGCACAAATCTTTCTGAATTGTGTATTAGACCTGAAATAGCTGTTTAACATTTATATTGCACCATTCAGTATGTTGGTAATAGTTTCATAAGCCCTGTATGCACATAAGTAATGCCGCATGGTGCCATTCTCAGGCATGGTAAGTGAATATAAAGGTAAAATAACAGAGTTGTATAAGCCTTTTGTCTGCAAAGCCAACCCCCATGGCTTACGTGTCATTGGTGGACAAGCCTAGATTGACACTCTGTTGGATATTCTACTGCACAAAGCTGATTGGCTGGATTGACAGTGTGTTTTATGTGCACAGAACTGATTTCCCTCACTCTCATTAGCCCCAGTAATGGACTCCTGCCATTCCTCCTAGTCAGATCAAGGCAGGTTGCCACGTTCAGCCCAAGATCCACTTTGTATTGTCTACCGATGTGTCTTGTTATTATCTTTTCTTTCCTGCAAGTCAAAGGTAGAGCTAACAACCTGTCTTGGAATGAAGAACTTGTTGGGTCACATTCAGAGGTACATGTTTGCTCTCTGTATCTTAAACAGCTTGTCCCTGAGGTATTGGTTTTTATCCCTTTACAGCTATTTTCTGTCTCTGGATTTCTAGCTCCGTAACACACACATGCAGGGTGGTATATGACATTGGGGGGAGAGTTGTGTTCTCATTAGCTGTGGCTGTTTATCAGTCTTTCCCATCTCTGTATCACATATCAGGATTAGCTCTGCTGTGCGCCAGCTTAGGCTCTCTCACCCGGCTCGCTGTTTTGTCTTACCTCAGAATTGCTGTTTTGTGCGGATTAGGCTGTCGTTGTTTTTGGATTAGCCTGCTTTTGTGCAACGGCTTGAGTAAGAGAATGGCAACATTGTGGTCCCGCGTGGAGACTTTCAGAACATCGGTTTCTATGGGGTGCTGCATCGATGTACGTTTTGTAAATAAAACCCTAAGCTTGAGGCTTGGATATCTGGGTTGAGTATTATATTTCCCTCAGAAGTGGAAGAATAGTTTAAAAGATGTCTGTTGAATAAAATATGACATTTTGGTTTTATATCATCCATTTGTTATAGAGAAAATAAAGGAATGTGGGACATTCTTTAAAATGGAATTTATTTCTATACACATGTGTAAAAACTCATTATAACTACTACAACTGATGCCAGGTTGGAAACTGACATTTATGATCACTTAAACATTATGTTTCTAAAGTTTTAATAAAAACAAAAGTCTTTAAACATAACTTTTCAAACTGGATAAGGCATAGATTTCATAGGAATAGTGATGTTACCAATGGACTGGTCGGCGGTGGTGTATGGATGAGGCTGGTTTAGGTGCATATCCTGCTGATGTGTGTTAGCAAAGAACTTTAGATCCACAGGAGCTCATGTTGCAGTTGCCTCGGTGTGACAGGGGATTTACCTACTGCCATTTGCTCTACTGCCAATCTCTCGTCTCGGCCTGCAACCTGCCTTCACCTGCCTTATTTATCCAGCAGGAAACAGCCCCAGCAAACACCTACTGAACTTCTGTTGCCATGTTGTATATCGCAAACCTCAGCTATGTTTCATTAGTCTGTTATACTAGATAGTGACCAACATAACAGACTAACACAAGTAGTGCTGTAATTCTGTCTTAATTCAGGTTCATTTCTTTTCATTTTAAAGTCTTGCTTTTAAGGTTGGCATGTGGACATTTTATGAGTGGCTGGTGTTATTTTCACTCTGTCTATTTATATGTGATAAAATGCAGATATATGTTGGTTTCCTGTATGTTCTTTTAATTAACTTAATTGTGGACAAGTGGGCAAGTCTTTGTCTTTATTGTAAGTCTTTGAGAAGCAGTCATTTAAAGATGTACATTATATGCATGATTTCCCAATCTCACTGCATATGCTTTATACATGACAAAGATGAAAATTAAATAAATGGGATGTAAACACGACTAATTGCATTGGATATATGCTCACCAATCCGATTAATAAACAGCAGGAATCAACATCTTCCCTACCTGTGGAGAGCAAATGCATGTGTCCCACAGTGGGCTTGCGTCCTGCTGTTAAGCTGTCAGTGGGGCTTCTGACAGTCCTGACAGTCTTTCATCCGTTTCTGCACATGCTGTCACCATTCCAGCTAATCGCCCAAACTCTCAGAGCAGCAAAGTGTGGCCATAATGCTTCTGAAGGGCTGCTCGCACTCTGTGACCTCAAGTCATTCATTTGCAATGAGAGTTTGTGTATTTTGACAATACAAAATGTATTTTGACTAAAGCTTTGCTAAATAAGAAGTAATACTATCAGCTCCATTCATAGGAATAAATGTTCTGCTATTATTCACCTTTATGTCATTCCAAACCTGACATAGTTTCTTCTTTGTAACACAAAAGGACCCAAAATTGTCCACAAATATGTATGTTTAACTCACTTGTACTGAAGTACTGCCATTGGTTTTGGCACCAACCCATTTTGATATTTAACAAACTCATAGTAAAGTCATACTGGTTGCCATGACACCTCATGATGTCACATACATTGTGAACAAACAGCATAGAAACTCAACGGTGTTTTAATTACTGTCAGTGTAAAGTTCCCTTTATTTCATTCGCATTGTGTTGGTTAACTGACTTCTGTCTCGGGTATCTAACCAAGATCCATACCTGCTTCCCCATTCATGTCCATTTCATAGCACTTAGCTGTTATCTCTAGTTGGAGTGTCAAGCTAACACAATAAGGTCTCAGAATATCACCGCTGTTGTGCGCATTATGCAGAACTGACAGTCGCAAGGTTAATTGTTATAAATATACCTTTGCTTTAATGCTGTTACCTTTGGAAAAATCTCTAGCATAATGGTACAATGCCATTCATCAGCAGATCCAATCGATCTACCTTCATTTTCTCCCCAGTTCTGTGTGCATGAGAGAAGGTTTTGTGGACAGGAAAGAGAGGATTGTTAATTAAGACTCTGTTGAGGCCAAAGAACAACCGCAGGGTCAATGGATTGTCTTTCACATTTGAAATCACCTCAGTGGAAAATTTCAGTCAATTCAAGTTGTGTGCGGGTGCATTTGTAAAGTTACGCTGCTTAAATGAAATGTATTAAATGTCACGTTACTGCAGTAGGATTTTTTTTCTTTGTTTAACCATTGGAAACCTTCGAAATCTGAGATTAACGAATAGAGCACTGAGGAGTGGTCTCTTAGGTCAGCGTTTGTCCTTATTTTAGAGTTCTTATTGATAATCAATTGTATTCCACTTTACTATATACCAGCAAACAGATTCTCTACTAACCCTGAATACAAATACACGCTGTTGGTCATTGATTTAAGTAAGTTGCTTTAGGAATACACTGAATCATTATGGATAAAGCCATCCAATTAAACATTCTTTATAGACACGCCTCCATATGAGTCACACTAACTCCATGCTTTTAGCTGATTTGAAATTGCATGAGAAGTTATTTTAAATAATCTTTTTGGAATTTGGTTAACAGGTCCCTATGTTCGGGATTGAAGTGTTGCAAATGCCATTAACTTGCTGTACCTGTTTTTTCTCTTTTTCTATAAATTAGATGCAAAAAGATTAGAGAACACTGCTTATTTTCATAAAAGACCTCTTGATGTATGTGGTCTTTCAGAAAATCCGAAGTGTTTATTATTTATTGCATTATGAACACTCTATGGGATTTGTTTGTATTATATTTTTAGTATTTTCATTTGCAGGGTTTATACATTCTTGTGTCAAAGCATGTAGAACAGTATGTGATGTAATCAATTTTGTCTGCCGCATCTGTTTTATTAACCATCATTTTTTGAGTTATCGGCAACTCAGATGGTCTATACGGCGTCTGAGCTGATCTGTCAACGCAACTGTTTTGGGAATGTTGCGAAAATGATCACACGTTTGTTTATGAGTTCTGTGTGCTGCGCATCCAGATGTTACATGATTTAGCGCCAGATGTTTACCTGATCATAGGCCACAAATCTTGACATGAAAGGGGACTTTCCTTGTGTTGTGTTTGTGGTGTTGGAGAAGCTACTTAAGTAGCGACTTAAGTAGTACATTGCAACTAACAAAAAATGAGCAAATTATAATGTTAACTATCAGATTATATTTTTATTCCTTTAAAAGAGTATTTTTCTAGCAGGAAAACAATCTGATTCAGAATTAGGCCGATAACATTAACCATTTCAACAGCTCAGTTTACTGTACACTGAATACAGCCATAAGAATCTTGCAACCCTAAACCAACAGTATAAATAGCAACAGTAAATAGCAACAGTATTAATACATAGTAGCATCTAACTAAATATTTCACAAATATACAAAAAACATTGCACAGGGACTTTTTAGAAAGTGTTCGTGACAAATAAAGGCTACTACTACAGTATAGCACTGTGAATCTGTGAAACGTTTTTGTGGTTAATTTACATGAACTATTTGAATATAACGATTGCCTAAAATAAACCGGACTTTCTAATGGTTCCTTCAGTATGAGGGAGATGACAGTTTAGCAGAGCACGCCTAGTTATTACCTTTGTTCATTCAGCTGTAAAACTGCTCAGTACAGTGTGACACAAAATGGTGCAGTAGCGTTTTGTCCTGAAACACTGTTATTCATTGGAAAAGTACCTGGTTAAATACGCAACACTGTGTACAGTGCTTGTTTAAAATGTGAAAGGATGTGTATAGGTATATATTCATAGCACCACAGATAATGGGAATAGTGACTTATGCATCCATTGATGTAGAGTGTCATTACTGCGAGAAAGCGAGAGGAAGAAAGACTTCTTATAACACACTTAGTCTTCTTTAGTTTATTTTTAATTATGTTGTTTGGTTAATTTTACTGAACAAAAAACTATTTATTTGATATTTTTTAAATTAATTTGCTATTTTATTAGCAGCAGTGTTTGCTAAAGTTAGTTCCTAGTGTACCCGGCACTTTCATTTTTAGTTTATTTTGCGCCTCTGAAATTAATTTGTTCACAAAACAGCTATGGTGTAAACACAAAACAGAAATACAAATATACAGTTTTCCATCATTCCAACAAAGCACATTAAAATGGAAATGAACAAAAGAGAGAGAAAAAATGGGGAGGGAGAATAAAGAGCAAACAGGACAGCCACATCACGTTTTATACTTGTATACCACTCTATATACAGAGTATGTTATTGGACAAAACATATTATTTGTTTTGCAATACATGCAGGATGTCTTTTATTATTTAACTCCCTTGTTAAACATTATGGGATGGGAAAACCTGTGGTTTTTCCACCCTCTGGCTTAATATCAAAGCTAGAGGACCGCCATTCAGAGCCAGAGGACAGAGCCAGTTGTAGAAGTCACAGTGGGACACAGCAGGGGTCCTTCTACACATGTTCTCTTGTTTTCTCTGTGAACTGACGCTGAAAAAATAGAAAAGACTTTAAAGTAATGTGCAATGGTAAAAAATCACATATTTAACCAGCCAGATTTGCTAATCTTTGCTGGGTTAAGCTGATTTTCCAGTTTGGCCAAGCTGGTCTTCAGCTGGTCTTCATGGTCTAGCTGATGTTTGGTGCCCAAAACCTCTCTAAAACCAGCAAACCAGACCAGCCTGGAAGATCAGCTAATACCAGCAAGCCAGCTTTTAAGGCTAAGGGAGCTATTCAGGCCTTAAAAGGATCCTTAGAGGAATAAATCTCTCAAAATCATAAGAGACTTTTATTCCCTTCCAAAATAATTTAATTACCTTGTTTTTCTCCTGTAGGGCCACAAGTTTTTCTCTCCGCATCTTTCTCATTTTAAAATGTGTAATACACTATTCAATACTTTCTTTTTTTCTCAAAGCATGTTCTAACTCTCGCGTTTAACATTCGTCTCAGCAAAAGCTGGCAGCTTTGTGCAATTTAGGAACTTCAACAGAGGCTCTGATGTGCTTCCTCGATCCCTATTAGGCATGGATTGATTTCAGAGGGATGCACATGGAAATCTCCCAAATCGCAGAGTGATTTCTCACAGGACGCAGGCACATCCACACACTCTTGTGAACAGGCTTGTCTGGCTAAGGATGTCTATAGGGATTCTGCCAACAGCAGCATTACAATTGAAGCATGTTCCCACCCACAAAGAGTTTTAAACTCATTCAAAGTTTGAGCCAATCTATTGATAGATAAAAATTATAAATAGACTATTATGTCTATAAATAAACAACGTCAATGATATTGAAGTACTTCAAGTCAAACTATTGTATGTATCTACAATGGTAGATAGATGATAACACAATTTCTATTTTAAGCTGTTTCCTTATTTAATTGGGAGTACACTTGGTCTGTCATTTGGTTTATCCAAACATTTTGTCTGTCTTACAAATGTATAATCCTTTGTCATTTGTTTTAACGCCAGTCTACCGTTCTGTGCCCTGACTGCTGGATGGCATAAGCAGCTTCATTACACACGGTGGTTTTAGGAAAGTATGTCAGTCTGGTTCTAAATGGCTTTAAAGGCAGACGTTGGAGATTATTGTGTCTGTGGTTGAATGGTGTGAATCCGCCTGTGAGACCAGCAGTTCTTAGAAAGAGCACAGACTACTGGAGGTGTGAATGCTGCCACGAGCGAACATCAGCGTCGTGTGAGGAAACTTCCTCAGACACGGGGGTCCCTCCAATGTGTGAAAGTGAGACTGGATGCAAATACACACATTTACTGACACAAATGTCTCTGTCCTCCACATTCCACACACGCTTTCAACACCGGCCCACTGCACTCAGGTGGACCTGTGCCTGTTGCCATGGCAACATGATGAGTAATAGCAAAGATTTGACTCTTGAGGATGTTGCTATGGAAAGCAAGCACACATTATTTGCTCATTTGCTCTATTTATCACAGCATATTTGCAATTAAATCAGGTAATTCCAAATTAGTTAAACATCTGAGGTCTTTTTTTTTACCATGAAAGGTCATGGCTCTCCATCATGAAGGTGTATGTGCGAGGGTGTATGAAAGCGTTCAGGTGTAAGAAAGCTTTTTTAATAATGTGTCAGCCATGGCAGGCCAGGTGGTTTGAAGTTTTCTCTGCAGTCAATCTCTTTAGATTGAAAGTGACAAGACGCCTACAGATTAAACCTATTGGCTTTCTGTGTGCTTTAGAAGCAAGTGTAAGTGAACAAAAAGATAAATAAATACTTAAATGAATAAAAACTTGCTTGGCCTAGCAACGTTTTTATGGTATTCGTGATACCTTGATAAAAAAAAATAGCAAAGAGGCGAAATAAATCTAAAGACAGGTCACACAAATTTCAGACAGTCTTTTTTAAAAAGTCAGCCTTAAAATGGTGTGTTTACCATGCATGGGGGAAAGGAACCACTTTAAACGATGGCTTTTGGTAGCTGGTGCATTTGTAGCAATCTTATATTAGCAGTCAGCCATTAATTTGTCCATGTGTAAAAATGTTCAATAATAATTGGGTTACAGCAGTATTCGTCTGGTCACATGATCTCAACTAGGCTGCCGCCAAGGTGACCTGTTCTTTGTAAAATAAGTTTTTGTTTTTAGACTACCTGAATAACTGGAGTCTTCATCTCAAGTGACTGTACCATGATTTTAAACACTTTTTTTAAAAGCAAAAATTCAGTTCTGTAGGGGTAATATTAATACGAGGAACAAAATACTAAGTGCAACTTTTAAAGGTTGCAATAAATATTTTTTCTTTCCTCTCACATGGAGAAATAGAGTTTTTTTTGTCTCCTACAGTACCCCAACAGACCTATAAGGCTGAAGTACAAAAAGTGGCTTTATGATGATTTCACTTTAATATCACTTGACGCTATGAGTGAAACATTGACTGAACAAGTAGCCTCCTTCCTTTAATAAAACAGTTTTGACAGTAAAAAAAGCGTAATGGGACATTTATAAATCTAGATGAGATGTTTAATAAAAGTGGAGTCATTTACAATATTTTATGGTGTGACATAATTGTCAACAAAGCTCAGCATAAATGAGATGTCATCTCCAAGGTCATATGGGTCCCATCAAAACAAACTGACAAAAGAAATAGTTGTGATTTACACATCCTCATTTTCTGTGACAGAAATTGAGATAATGATTCGTTGTTTTAGTATAGCAGCCTAAACTTAGAATCTTCTCAACCTGGTTAGGAATCACTGCTCATAAGACGCAACATCTCGAACTCTCAAGCAGGCTGTCCTACAATCCCAGAATCTCCCTTAAGGCGGCATTTTTACTCCCCATTCATTATTTTTCTTTTCTCAACTCTCACTTTCTGACCTCAGATTTGTGTGGTTCTTGTTACATATGATGTCCCAATGGATTACACGATCTTAATGTTTGGGGTCTATCTGAGTGCTTATTAATGCTTTATGAGCTTTGGTTTGTCTATCTGTGTGAATCACTGCAGCAGCAAACAACAAACAACTTTGTGTGTACTCATGTTTCATAAAACTACATTTTTGTTTGTACTTGTTTTACAACAGTTATCACAGCCATCATTGTACTGCCTTCTTGTGTGTGTGTGTGTGTGTGTGTGTGTGCGTGCGCACGGGTGGTTCCATCCTAATATTTACACAACACAAGTATTATGAGCCAAACATACTAGCTGTTAATTGGTTGTTGAATCCTTGCTTTAGCTTGGAGACAACAAATAAAGAAAGAAATTAACAAATAAATAATTAACACAAAGGAATGTGAAATTAAAGCAGGTTCCTCTGGGCAGCTGTTTAGCCAATTATGAGCATATTATGTTACTGACCGTTCAGTGTGAGGCAGGTACCTTCAACCCCCAGTGGCTTGAGTACATAAACTGTGCATTTAATAATCCGATCTCTACTTTACCTCCACCTCTGCATTTCTGCTGACTTGAAGAATGAAGAAAACGTATTGCGCGTCCCCCTGGGAACAGCGGGATCCAGATAAAACACAACATGACTATGATCTTGTGACTCAGGGTACTAAGAGAAGCGTGTCTTATTAAAGCTGAAATATTGTTGAATTTCATAAAAATCCTTTTGGCTCAAGACACCCCAAAGGAAAGAAACCCACAAATGAAGCCTCTTTAACATCTAAGTTTTTTATTCCTAGACAGCAATAAGATGAAATGGAGAGCATTAAAAGACGTTAGGCCAAGTCTTCTGCCCCTCAGCCTTTTCAAGCACACAAATACCAAGCTGATACAAGTTGAATTAAACTCCTAGTGGTTGAAATTTTTGTCAATTACCCAAATATTGCAAGTCTAATAAAATGTAATTTGAGTTATTGCGTAAATTAGGCCTCCAGTGGGAAACGTTCGAAATGTCTTTAGTAATCTTCTCACAGAAAACACATGTGTAGTGCTGTAGTGAGTTTCAGACTATTGATTAGGTCCTACAGGAGAGAACCTAATCACAATCTGTCGATTAATATGTAATAGAATTTTTCTCTTGGTTTTATAAACCAAAAACGTGCTATCCCGGTAGGTTTATCCTCAAAGGAAAAAGAGGTAAACGGTTTTTAAAAAGTTCCACTGTCTGGTTCCATTTATACAGCTGACTGAACAAAATTGCTTTTTGATGCTTAATTTCAACAAACTCATTTTCTCTGGGGCATAAACAGAAATACATGTTTATTCTTTTGACAAAAATATGCACTTCTATGTTAGTGTCTTTGTTTAGTCTGAGCCAAAAAAAATCTTCTGGGCATCTCATCAGGAAATCTATTCTATAATCAAATCTTTATCATACAGTTAGGCTGAAAATATGCTTCAGTCTGCTGTTTGCTACAAACTGATCGTCTCCTCGTCTTGCTCTATTGACTTACACAAAACTCATAGTCAATTGAGTATGCTTATGAAGCATATCCTAATCTTTAATTTGATGATGTGTAATGGCTGTATTGTCAAACTGAATCACAGCCAGTGTTGTCCAAGCTACATTAAAACTCTAGCTTGCCAAAGTACAAGCTCTGTATAATTTAAAAAGTTAAACTACTTTTGAAACAGTAGTTAGTAACACTACAAGCTACTCATTAGAATAAATTGGACTCCATAAAAAAGAGAGAAATGACAGATTAGGAGAGCGAGTTTGATCGCAGCTTCAGCTTGCTCTGCTGTACCGCACTCAAGGCTGCGTGTGCAACACAATGTGACATTAAACACTACGCAGTAGGTTTTGTCATGCACCGCTGCTGCTCATTGGAAAAAGTAGATACAGCTCCACCGTTATGAGGAATCAGCTGGCTACTGTCACACTACTGAAAATATATAGTTAAGTTAGTTACTCTCCAACACTGATGATCAGCGAGGTTTAACTTCATACTGTTTGTACTCAGAAGTTTAAGTTCATGCATTTGGCAGATGCTTCAAAAGCAACTTTCTAAGGCATTCAAGTTATATATTTTACAAGTTTGTTCATTTCCTGGGAATCGAATCCATGACCTTGGCATTGCTAGAACCATACTCTACCAGGAAGCTAGTAAATCACCTACTGACTCCATAAAAGCCATTAAAGACGGGGGATAATTGAATATTCATGATAGCCCATTTTTGATTTCATGCACATTTTGGCAAACCCCCGACTCATAAGTGGAAGTCTCTGCATGGTTGTTATTACAATAAATATTGTAATAACAATATATACAGGAAATATATTGCATTTCCTGTAGCTCAGTGGTTAGAGCATGGCGTTAACAACGCCAAGGTCATGGGTTCGATCGCAGGGATTGCACATACTTAGAAACAATGTGTAGTACAATGAATGTAAGTCGCTTTGGATAAAAGCGTCTGCCAAATGCATAAATGTAAATATTGGAAAGCTGCTATACTTTTCAGTTATGTAGAAAGGAATTGTGGGATTTGCAGGAGATTGCATGTTTTGCCCATGTGTGGAGAGGTGATGAGTGTTTGCTGCAGTTCTCTGGTAATTTTGCATGCACAGAGGCATTGATTCAATCGTTGCTCAACAAAGCAGAAACTGCTTATTGAGTTAATGTGGTAGTGTGTTGGGATCAATTTCACAATGTCACTTTTAAAGTATAGGAGAGTGGTGAGCATGTCAAAGGGGGTTGCACAAGTGCTTTTATATTTATTTATATGTGGCTGTATGTGTGGCTTACATAACCTTTCTTATACTGTACATGTAAGTTATGTTTACAGACAAAACTGTACTGTATGTTATCATTTGACTTGTTTTGGTTGTTGCGCTCTGG
>JAZGTJ010016565.1:0-12590 GCA_036877575.1 Botia almorhae
ATTTATCTTAGTAACATTTACCCACTAACAAATGATTACATAAATCTCTCCACCTTTCAACCAGACCATTAGCATCACACAGCGCAAGTGGAGAGTTTGATCATTGCCTAAAACATTGCTGCTCTTTATACGTCACATCGCTGGTGACATGACACAGAACAATCGGTTGTACAAATCCTGAGAGAGACAGAGAGAGAGAGACAGACACAGAGAGAGAGAGAGAGAGACAGGGAGAGAGAGAAAGAGAGACAGACAGAGACAGAGAAAGAGAGAGAGAGAGAGAGAGAGAGAGGAACAGTGATCTTTTGTGATTTGAAACACAAATAATCAAGCTGACTTCACAGGCATTGGTTGGCTGTTCGTCTCTTTGAGACACTTTACAAACACTCTTAAGTCTTAAGTCACGTGTGCGCAGGTTAAGTCGTATTAAGATCTAATAAAAATGTTTTCAGGCTCTGATGAAGAGATGGAATCTGAAGCATGTCTCACTGATGCAGACGTCACTAATGATATCAACACTCACTCCTCTCTCTCTCCACCCTCCGGCCCCTTATTCTCCCTTTCACTTTTACCTCGTCCTCCTTTTCATACTTTTTCACAGACCCACACAGAGAGTCCAAGTAACTTTCAATCTAAGCTGTCTTTGTATCTCCTATAATTCACTTTCAACTGTTTATCACAAGCACGACAGATGCAACGCGGTCCTCGTGGAACTACAACATCTAGTGCAAAATCGTAACCTTTAAGTAAACTATAACGAGCACATCTTTGCATTTTATCTCTTTGTACGAAACGTGCTGTAACTTTGCGTGTCAAATGAACTCCAGCTCAGTCTTACTTTGCTTATCAGTTTTCTCACGTTACACACAATCCAGATCGTCGCTTTGATTTGAATACGCCAGTTTTCACGTTTGCACCTCTGCCGCTTCACATTCAACACTGAGAAACCAAAAGCAAACCTTCTATTTTAATGAACATGACAGCACATTCCCGAGGTAACCAATAAATGTCTACAGAGAGTGCGGCATTTCACACGTGTTTGCTGGAAAGAGGTGTCTTCTGAGCACCTCTTTCAATTGCGCTCTGTAACTTCGCGAAACAGCGGGGACAACAAACAAACAATCGCCACCTACATGACAGGATGGTGGGCCTTTTCTTGGTCCGCAACTTCTTGAACTTTCCGCGAAAGTCGCCGGTCAGCATCTCCAGACCCGTCGCTTCCATCTCCTGACGCGCCTCCGGCTCCCCGCAGCTTCGCTCGCCGCTCGACATCTCTGGCCGGCGCAGCGCTCGCCGTCTGTCAGTCCTTTCTCAGCGGCGACATTGAACTTGTGATTCGAGTTTATTTGAACTGCAAACTCTCCCCGGCTCTTCCGTTCCCTCTGACAAACAACCGCGTGTTTATTGGATCCCGGGCTGCGTCTGATGGTGTGTGCGGTGTGGAGAGGTGAAGTCAAACTGTGCGCGCCCGGTGCGCTTTAACCCGCCCGCACTTGTCAGCGCGGTTCAGCGGGTTACTGTATAACTTCTGAAAACAGGCAGGTGTTGAAGAGCCGCGCCGCCCCCGGTGACCAAAAAAAAGGAAGAGAGAGAAAAAGAAAGAGAAAGACAGACGGCGTCCCGTCTAACAATATCAGAACGTTTCCCTAACGTTTCCCTAAAAATATTAAAAATTATATATTAAAAGTTCCAGCAGTTCAAAACGTCCAGTTGACGCTGTATTAACGTTACTGTTTGGTTTTAAGAACGTCATTCAACGTCATTCGTTATTCTTTTTAATTCTGTAACATTATTAAAACGTTTCACTAACTAATGCTACTGCGAGAATTCGTATAACGTTGAGAGAACTTTTACAGAATGTTAGCCAACGTTCTGAGAACGCTCTGAGAACCGTTTGCTTGGGGGTCGCTGTTACAGAGACACAGGAAATGCTGCAGTATCTCTCAAGAACCCAAGAACTGTCCTGTTGGACCGGTTATCACAAACAAGTCATTTAGTCTGGTTTAGTCCCAGTTATTTAGTCCTGTGGCGGTCCAGAGGACAGGATTCTCCACAGAGAACCTGTGGATGAACATATCTTCATCTCCAAAGTCCACCGGGATGGAAAAATGGCTTGCACTTAGTTTTTAAGTCAAAAGGCTGGAACGAGAGCTAGCTTTATTAAAGCACATAGGAAAATGCACAGTAACACATTTAAAAGCTCAACATCACACACACACACACACACACACTATGTAATCGGAATTGTTGCATCATAGGTTTTAACCCATCAGGGCTGTATGAGACACCCCTGTAAAAAGGTCTGTCACCTTCCAACGTTTATTTGTGCTTAGAAATAGCAACAGAAATGGCCCACACCTCAGTGAAGGGATTTTTCCACAGTAACCCCACACAAGTAACACAAACACACTTTTGTGTGCACTTAAAGGCGTTTTCTGTTTTAAAAGTATGCCCGCTTGTTCAGCTAATAGACTGAAGAATAGACATACTGTGCTCGCCACAAAAAATGGACAATTATTTTGACCTAATCTGGGTTAGTCACAGCCTGTCACACCCAGCCTGCCCACTAACCATGTTGTGTAAGACAATGTGTCCTAACTTTTTGGCTCTGTATGCTACATGTACCCCTTAATCAACATCAAACCAGAAAGAATTGTGCAAAACTACAATTCGATTTAGTTTAACTCCAGGATAGCAGTGAAATTACTGCCATGAAAGTAAGGCAAAACTACAACCATGAGCCATAAGTAAGAAACACGTTATATTGTATACATTTTAAATACATCATTGTAAAATGGTTGTTGGACAAACCGGTTGTGCGATTCATGAATGAACAGTGGGGCGACGGCGCCATCTAGTGTTAAAAGCGTAAAATGCAATTCCAAAACCATGGACATACATAAATCTACAACCTATAAACACCAGATAAGCAAAACAATGTTGCTGTTTTACAATTCACTGATCTTATAAAAAGTGTTTAAACTAAAATCTTTAAACTCAACAGCTCAATAGTTAAATGTCAGAAAGTGTTTCACGAGCAGATGAAAAGCAGAGCAGATCTCTGTGGGCTGTGAATGTAGGCAGCAGTTTGGCCGAGGCTGTCACCGCCTCCAGGTACTGGGAGAATTCAGCAAGCTGTTGCCATGGCGAGGGACATTTGAATTTGCATACGCCCGGTAAATAATTAATGCACGCCTATTATTAGAATAAACTCGTTTAAAGTTAAAGCTCGGATGAGCTTTTCTAAATAAATTCTACAGAAAAGGCATAACAGCTCGTGTAAGCAAGATCAACAGACATCTGTTGAGTAAACTAACTGACTCAGCACATTCGCTGGATGTGTGTGTGTACTTTGTCTCTTATTGACCCTTCATGTCATTTCTCAATCATTTGCACATCTTGAATGTCCAATGAAAACACTCTTTAAAACAACATTATTTTTTAAATATTGTAGTTTAACAGGCCCTCTAGAAGCTCAATGTTACATTATGTTTTGGGGAAAAAGAGAGAAATGCAAAACGCGACCATCTTCCATTAACCATCCTTAAACCATCGATACAACTAACCAAACAAAGACGTCCAAACTGGAACTAGCATCATAAGCCAGCCAGTAGTTTGATGCCAGGCTAATGTATTATGTATCTCATCAAAGAAGGTCCTTCATCTGATCTCACTACGTCCAACACAAGAGCTTCAGCTGCCATCTGGAGCCTCCAAGACTTCGACCGCTTTGGAAGAGCAGCTGCTTGCTCCTCCACACAATACAACTTAAGAACAGAAGTAAACATGTAAGTGTTGTTTTATATGCAGGAATCATGAAGTGGTCCATTTGGGATGAAGTTTAAGACAAGTCTGAAAGCGATACAGTGGCCCCGCAAAGTATATGGATGCTTAAGTTCATATAATATGTATGAATCTTGTTAAAAAAACAAAATATCAAAATCTAACATCATTGGTTTGAGTGTCCAGATATGTTTTGGAGCGACTGTAGATGATCCTGTCTAAGAGTCAAAATGTCTTTCCGGCCCTAATACTAAGACTCTTGCTTGTCAGCAGTTTTCAGCCCCTCAGAAATAAAAGTGTGAAGTTTATCCCTGCAGCTTCCAGTGGGTGTTTCGTTCCCAGGGCTGAGGCTGCTGTTTTCTGCATAAAGCTGTTTTTTCTGCTCCACTGATAATGGGATCTTTCAGTGCATCTGGGTCTTCACCCTGCACCTGTCCCTCGAACTGCCTGCCTGTTAGCCAGCAGAGGCGGGGCTAACATCCTGCATCCAATCAGACTGCTTAAAAACTGCTGGGGGGTGGAGCCAACAACTCTTCTCCCTATGACAGCTCAGAGAACCAGGTGGCACTGACACCAGCAGCACGACACGTATCCGATTACAGCCAGGTGATTCGGTTCTTTTCTGCGCCCGGCATTGATACGTACAACAAACGCTTATTGTTCGCTCTTCAAGAAGAAAAAAGGAAATCAGCCGTTGGCTCGGGTTCAACGATCAAGCGTTTGACACTCACAAAGGACGTCAAACGTCTCAGGTGTCAGATAAAGACGTTGGGCTTCGGCCTTTGTCTGGTCGGCAACATACGAGCCATGTCAAAACTGGACAGCATGTGAGCAGGTCTTCAGGTTAATTAGATATTCACAAGCGCATTCACATGAAACGCATGGGAAATATGCGTTGGTGGGTAAACTCGAGGAACACAGAAAAACAGAGGAAGAACATGACTGTAAACGATACCAGATCATAAAGCTCCTGCCCACCTACTCGCATATTTATAGTAGTGAACTAAAACCAGCACGGTTGCCGGAGAAACAAGCTTGGATGTTGTGATCAAAGAGATGTCTTGGCACACTCTGGCAGCATTTCTGAGCTCGTGTCTTTGCTGTATGCTCTGGAATGACAGATGCACAAAGTGAAGTGAATTCAGACACGCCATTTACATTGAGTACAGTCAATTCACATTGTCTCTCATAGTTCCACTTTAGTGCGATTCAAGACTTATGATTGTCAACACATAAAACCGACTACAACCTACTCAAATGGATCGTTCTGCATTATTTAGGTCCCTGTTTTTTTAATTATTTGTTGCATTCCGAACACCTTTACATTCATGTGTACATTTTACAAATCTCTCAGTGTGGAAATATGTTCAGCTTCATATGAGACATAAAAAACCCTCTTTACCTGTCACGTATGATAGATAAAACTATGAACAAAAGAATGTTTTCATAAAAGGTCTTGTCAGCACCTCTAGCCGTATGATCATTTGCATACATGTAAATTATTTTCCTTAAATTTCTTGCCCCCCCCCTTCGGATTTAATTCCCTAAAAATAGGTCATTCCAGAATCTAGGCATTATTGCTGTAGTGGAGCACCTGTAGTATGAAGGTTTCTGTAGTTCAGAGAAAGCTGTCTATAACGGGTTGGACCATTAGTACGCATACCACTGTACATACTACAGATTAGCATTTCTGCGAACTGACTGTCAGATTCTTCACAAATGTAATACATTGCCGGGTCAAGTGTTAAAGAAGGGTCGTTATGTTCACAAAATGTCACAATACTGGTGAAATGAGGAGACACGAGTTTGTAATTTTACTGATGCGTTTGATGCTAGTTTAGTATCCTAAAATAAAAACACATGCGCAACATGTTGCAGCCTCAGCGCGCGTCACTTTCTCACGACTCGGTTACATCACAACACCTCCGCACCGCAAATACAGCAATTTCTGCCTCTGAAGAGCACAACAAACGTTAACTATATAGGATTAAAGTTGTGAATATAGCATGCAAAGTGCGCATTTACAGTGGTGACTGAGACACTGAGAAACGTACCTCGGAGGAGACGACGGTCACTGCTCCATTATAAAAGTTGCGGCGGCGCTGAACGCTCGCACTTGCCTTCAGGAATGAGGAGCCTCGCTCTCGTTATAACTGTCAATCAACCAAGTGCCAAATACGGCTACGCCCCTCCCACAGACGTAAGCCCCTCCCAGCGTCACGTGCTCTCGGGGAAGAAACACCATGGTAACCATATTCTGCCCTATTTTTATAGTTAGTAAAGATTTTTAGTAGTAGTAGTATCTCAAAGCATCACTGCCCAAAAACCGAGACAATTATTAGTTTGTTTGTTTGTGTAGTTATTTATTTAATTGTTCACATTGGCAGCTGATATCAAACGGGTTTAAAACAGTCTTTATGGCTTGCGGCTGTTAAAACAACTAAAAATGGAGTAACACAAGACGATTTACAAACAATAAGGAAGTTACATCAGTGTTTCTGAAAATGAAAGAAAATTAACATCAGGGAGTTTTTTTTCAGATAAGCAAAGTGATACTTCATACATTAATAAATAGACTACAAAAATGACACATCATATATACAAATACAAATGTGTGTCCACATCATTCGCACATGCTTTTGGCACAGTTTAAGACACCAAGCACTCTGTTTAGGCACATCTCAAGATCAGATGAAAACCGACTAAGAAGTGAGGCTGGACTAGCGTCATCCATTCCAATTTTGGTAACAATTTATTCCCAAAAGTCAAGAACAATGATGTCCAGGGATCTCGCTTTTAGTTCTTAATTTCGGCTTCCAACCAGATCAGTCTTAGATGTTTGATCATGCGCAGACCCACAATGCTTCACAAGAACAGTTTGGATCTCGGTCTGTGACGCTGAGATAGTTCCAGTCCAACACCAGAGAGCTCTTAAAAGCATCTTTAAAATGCTTTTACGCGCGCGTTTAACTCTGTGTATCGCTGTGTAGGGCCTCTTCATCTATAACCGGCATTTATGTCTGAGATAGACGTCTGTGGATTGTAGCTGCGCTGGTAGTAGGAAGATCTCGACGGGTTCATGTAGATAACAGAACTGGTGAGGCTCTTGCGGTTCTGCTTCAGTTCTGTGGGTCTCTGCCAATGGCACCACAAAAGTCCCACCTGCTCTCTAAAGAAGCTGGTGGTGAGGGTGTACAGGATGGGGTTTAGGGCACTGTTGATGGGGAGGATGAAGATCACCACCCACGACGTGATGGTTCCTGAGACAGAGATGTATGGTAAGAAGAGGAGATAACCTCTAGTAAAAATGTATAGCAGATAAAACAGGCTGCTACATAAATAGAGGTTTTATGCAAATGCATTGAGACAATTAGCATTTTGTATTCATCTCTTCAACATTTTCTGATAATTAAAACATTTAACTCATTTAACTAAATTCATCATTTGTTTATTTAAATCAATTGAATCTACATGAAATATAGGTGAAGTAAGCAATAATATAGTATCGAATTTAACGAAGAGTACATTCGTGTTTAGAACATTTTAGTAACAATCTCTGAACAATTAACAAAAAATAATAATGAATAAAGTATTAATAACCATAAAGTCATTAATGTCAAGAATCAAAGATTTACATGTGTTCTAACCTGGAATCTCGACCTCCAGCAGGGAAAGGATTTTGACCAGGAATATGGGGATCCAGCAGAGGGCGTCAGAGAACACAATGAAGAAGAAACGGTGGGCCATGGCGACATCCTTGTGCAGCCGCCCGCGCAGCTCCGCGGCGTTGATGCCCGTCTTATAGATGGAGTAAAACATGCTGGAGTAGGAGATGACGATGATGAGGAAGGCCACCAGGTTAAGTCCTACACAAGTGTAGACATAAACACTGATTAAACAACAGAAGAATGCGCAATGCACACAGGACCGAACCCTGTCAGTGCTGCGGCTCATTTGTTGCTGAGCATTATGGGTAATGTGCTGGAAAACAGTTTTCATCAGATGGGTTTGGTTAATGACGTGAATGACTGTGTGTATTTAACAGCTAAGGAGTGGAATTTTATTGACCGTTGTCACTTAGTACATAAACAAACAATACAGATTTTCCTTATAAAATTTCACAGTCCTTATTATTCGGCCATATTCTATATTGTTTATGATTGAATTTTTGACATTTATATGTTAGTCAAGGTCTTCGCAACAGAAATAGTCATAAATTACTTTTGATCCTTTTTTTTTCTCAGAGCATTGTAAATAAATGCTGTTTTTGCGAACTGTTTCTTTAAGATTATTATGCAAATAACCTCGGTCGTGATTGGCTAATCTTGCAGGCCAAGTTGCTGAATACTGTATAGGTGTTGATATACAAATGTGGGTTGGCATATGTTAATAAGCTCACGGACCAATAAAAAACTCACCAAGAAAAATTCCAATGGAATATCCTTTAGCGATGGGTTTTTCCAGACGCTCCGAGTGAAGGGGAAAACACACTCCGTTGTGTCCGTAGTAATTCCCAAACGTGTCCTCGTCGAGTAGAGGCACTGCAGCTATGGAGATGCCCAGGAGCCATATAGAGGTCAGCACAGCCCACGTCTGACGCTTGCTTGGTCTCAGGTGATTGAAAGGGAAAACGATGACCAGGAATTTCTCCATGGTCAAGTAGGTGAGCAACATGACGGACACTTCAGAGGAGAGCATGGCCAGGAAGCCAATGGTACGACATTCCAGGCTGTCCATCCAGAGCTTAGCGTTCTTGTTGTACTCGCCACGGAACTTCACATCAAAAACCCCCACGAAGAACAGATAGACCCCCATCAGGCAATCTGCACCTGTGGACAAACGAAGCAGCGTTGGAAATAGCATATCTTCAGCTATTATTTAATGAACCACACATGCAGAATCTGTTAAAGGTTAAAGATGCCTGAGGTTTTCCTGCATAATAATGTTTTTTAAAAATCACAAATCTTACACAACCCAGCACTAACCCAGCTAACAGAAAATGTTCTCAGAACGCTAGCTAATGTTCTTTAAAAGTTCTCTCGAAGTTATCGCTGCAAGTTCTTGCAGTAACAAACGTTATTCTTTAAGTAGTTAGTGGAGCGTTTTAAAATGGTTATAGAATGTACTGAAATTTAAATAATGTTCTTTTAACCAAGCAATAACGTTAATACAATGTCTAAAAAACAAGTTTTAAACGCTACTAAAACTGTCAAAATGACAATTTTTTTTTGCTACTTAATGGGACTGTTACAGAAATGTTCTTACAACCTAAAACTGTCAGCTGGATACCGGTCAGAAATCAGCATTTCTGAGACACAGCACAGGTGCATGGCAGTAGCACAAGTGGAAATCACATCGCAGGGCAAACTGGAACTCTCTTCACTCATTGATTTATGGCACCAGCCCAAGAACTCCAGCATACGGGGGTCAACACAAGGAAGAGCCAGAATTGATTAGCGAAGGTGATTGTAATAGAGAGCGAATCCTGTGTTTAGGGAATTGTGACAGGCCCATAGATTTCCTGTCCAATCATGACAGCCTTTCAAGTCTGATTTCAGCCCAGAAACTGTCAGCGGTGAATTGGTTGGTTACACGGGGACAGTCAGTTAGTGAATGTAAGAAACAGAGTTTTGGAACAATCAAAGCCGGTACGTCCAATAGTAAATGATATTGTCAAACTGTCACACATGCTGATTACTAAAAAGAACCGGAGAGTCCTACAGTAAGACAACTGAACCCACATCATTTTTAAAGCTGAAATCTGTAACGTTTGCCTCTATATTATCTCTGTTTGAAACAAAGAATTGCAGGTTACTGACGTAGTAATTTTCTTTATGTGGATAACAAGTTTAAAATCCAATCAACTGCTGTAGGAACGCTCTCCAAACGCTCTCCAAACGCTGCACCATCTACAGTACCTGAACATGCAATACAGCAGCTGGATCTTCTGCTTTTTGGTTACAGATGGACATTTCCAGTGAAATCAGACCTGACAGCTCAAATTATAAATCACTATTATAAACGTACCGTGGCAAGAGTAAGAAGATTGCGTTGATGACAATTATGTCATGGACTTACTCAGTAACTGATTTTTGTTCATTTTAACTCAAAAAAAGTGACAGATTGCAGCTTTAAGGTAAAAGAAAATTCAAGAGACTGTAATAACTTCCAAATGTAATATGCTTCTACATAATAAAATGACATGGTAAGTACAGGAGCACTTATGATTCGAGGGCTTGATGCCCTAGAAAATGGTGCCAGCTGTCGCATGCTGTGTCATGTTGATTTCATAAGAGCAGGTATCCAAATATAGCCAATCTAAATTTATGAACAGATGCATGTCCCCCTCTGTCGTCATTATGACATTATGAGAACCACAGAACATAGCCAAAGTACCACAGTTTGAACAGTGAGATTGAAGCAGTGAGGTTGAAGCAGTGAGGTTGAACAGTGAGGTTGAAGCAGTGAGGTTGAAGCAGTGAGGTTGAAGCAGTGAGGTTGAACAGTGAGGTTGAAGCAGTGAGGTTGAACAATGAGGTTGAAGCAGTGAGGTTGAAGCAGTGAGGATAAAGCAGTGAGGTTGAAGCAGTGAGGCTGAAGCAGTGAGGCTGAAGCAGTGAGGATGAAGCAGTGAGAATGAAGCAGTGAGGATGAAGCAGTGAGGGTGCAGGTGGCCTGTATAACCTGTACTTACAGCACAAAACTTTGATGCACAGAGCATGCAGGCTGTTCTCCGCTCGCAGGACCGTCCGCATCCCGATCACAAAGAGATTTCCAAAACAGGTGATGAAAGCCATGACCCACACAAATACACGCAGCACCACGTTAGCCAGCAGATCTTCAAAAGACGAGAGGCCGTCTGAGTTTGGCTTACACTTCCGCACGTGTGGGGCGTAAGAGCAGTACTGGAACTTCTTAAAATATCTGAAAAACAAATATATATTATAATGTTAAAATGTATATATAATACTTTCAATTTGTGTTCAGTTTATTTAACATATTTTATTTACTTAATGTCAGTTATTTAATTAAGTTAGTTAATGTTTAAATCAAGCTATGATAGATCACTGATTTAATATTTTTATTATTTATTTATGTATTTTTTCCACTAGTGGCACCAGAAAGTCATGTATCACTGTCTAGTATCTTATTGTATCTTATTTTATTTATTATTAAATGCTATTTATTAGTTCACAGCCTCTTCAGTTTGGAAACAATAAATATGTTTGCAAACTACAGATGTACCTTAAACATAATAAGAAAAAGAACACAAAATGAGCACATGGTCTAAATATATCTTCACGTTATGAGATGAATTATTTCTGAGAGCAGTATGAGATATTCACATGTACGAGAGGTTTTCCAGGGGCCGGAACATTTGTGTCTGGATGTTTGGTATCTCCACTCCCTCCAGACCGCTGTCAGAAAAACAGAGTTGTAGTATTCATTCCTTTTCATAATGAGCCTTTGGTTATTCCACTGATAAAAACTGCCCTTTATCTGGTCAGCCTCTACAAGCTCTGAGCCTCAGTGAATTCTGTAATTTCCAGTTCTGGCACACAGTCTGTTCTTCTGTTTGTTTGTTTGCTGTTTTAATCAACAATCTGTGATACGAAATTAGTTCACCAAAATCATGAGGTGAACACAGTGTGAGACGCGACGCCCTGCCTGAGTCACATCTGAAAACTGTAATTGTTGTGTAAACACAACCGAATATAAAACTAATATATTTGTTTTGGTTGAACATCTCCAGTCAGTGTTCAGAAACAGTGTTTTCACTTACAGAGACTGGAGCTGAGTTAGATGGTCAAATTGACCCAGGTGTATATGGTCCAGTGGGTTTTGGGATAGATTCCTACAAATGAGAAAGCAGATCGAATATCTCATGGTGAAACATTCTATATATATATATAGACAGTACAGCACAGTTTCAAAACATGCATTTATACTGTACATACACATACGTCTGGATCTTAAAGGGATTCATCACCCAAAGCATGAAAACTCTGTCATCGTTTACTCAAGTTCCTGTTGTTCTTTCGTTTTTGTGGAAAACAATAAAGTTCAGTATTTAGAAGAATGTATCAGTTGCTTTTTACACACGATGAGAGCGAATGGTGGTCAAGCTGTCCCTGGTCCCATTCACTTTCATTGTGTCAAAAACAACCGCTTAGCAGTCTGATTTTCTTTTGTATCTCACTAAAGAATGAAAGTCATGCAGGTTTGGAACGCCAGCGAGTAAATGATGTTGTTTTCAGGCGATATCCCTTTAAATGATGCAACGACAATTCATTGTTCACATCTTGTTGTGAAAACACTCATCTTCAGCTGACAGCTGATACTCACAGAATTTGTAATGAAGACAAATCCCTGAATATATTGATCGGCAGTGTCTGTATCGTGTTAATGGACAGATCACTGTAAAAACAAGGAGAACACAGTTAATCCTTCTCTGACACTAATCTTCCCTCTTGTTCTTTGTTGTCATGCTTCATAGTCACTCACAGGTCTCCTAGCATGCGCAGGGCATGAAACGTGTTCTCAGGTAACCTCTCGATAAGATTATCTCTCAGTGATCTGAAGAACAGAAGATCGTAAGAAGATCGTAAACATCAGCCACAGAAGTTCTGATGCTACTGTGTCATTTAGAACATTGTCACTTCCTGCTTTCAAAAGTTACCATACCCAGCTAGCAACTTTAGGTTGTAAGAACGTTTCCCTTACGTTTTCAGGAAAAGTTTCAGGAACGTTCAAAACATCCAGTTTTTTAGTCGTTAACATTATTGCTTGGTTTTATAATTACGTAA
>JAZGTJ010016566.1:0-12589 GCA_036877575.1 Botia almorhae
TACGTGCAAGACAACTTCCTCACCACAGATGTCCTCAATGAGATGGTAAATGAATTACAATGTTATATTTGAAGGTTTTAAATTCCACATTCCTCTGGAAAAGTCATTTCTGAGGCCAAGCATTGCCCAATTGTCTTCCAGTCTTTTCTGGTTTTCTTTGGTCATAGACAGCACATCACCCTACATTATTTATTCCATAGTGATAAATGAAGCTAAAATGTGTCTCAGTGACCATGCTTTTTTTTCTGTCCGTAGATGCTGTTGGTGGAGTTTTATAGGTCTGCTCCAGACCTGGTGCAGTTCGGTCAAATGTGGAGTCCTAATACCTCAATCTTGGACAAAATCAAGGTCTTTTATAGCATCTCCTAATTCATACACAAACCAATGTAAATGTCTATGTCATGATTTATAGTTATCACCGTTTACAAATACATCACAATGATTATTCTTAAAAGGTGTCGCATGTAACTTCTGTTTTTGCCAAGACTGGATAATTGTACCGAATGATGTGTTTTCTGATCTTCAGGCATCTCTGAGCGGCCATGCACCCAAAGACCAGGCGTATGCGCAGATCCTGGAGCATGTGTACAACCAACTGCGCAACTCGCAGTGACCGCAGCGGTTTCCGTTTATTAGTGTCAAGCTGTTAGAACCGATTCAGTGCTGACTTTTGACCTCCCGCCCTGTGCATTACTGTCCGTGCACTGTTATACTGTATATGAAATGCCTTCATGGAGGATATATCATATATGCTTCCGTCCAAACTGTTGCCTTTAGGACTGTTAGGTCTGCATCACTGGCTGTGGTTTATAAGGTTCTGCAATATCTGTGCTGTGAACTTGTCTTCCTCTGTGGTAGAAAAGTATGATGGGTAGTTAGGATAGACAGGTGATGTTCTCTCTCTTTAGGCTGGTATTTATCTGTTTGTGTGGTTAGATTTGTGCCCTGTTGCAATACGGGAACAATGCCTTTTACCTGCTGAAAACGTATAAAATATACACTGGAAGAAATGAAGACTGTGTCTAAATGCTTCTGATGTTAAAAATGATTGTAAAACAAAAGCAAAATGTACACTCTTACACGCAAAGTGCGTTCTTAAATTTATTTATTTAAAGACAACTGGACACAATAAGATACAAATATTTAAGGTTTGGGATATTTAAGAATAACAATATAATGCAGTTAAATCTTCGAGACGTACAAGAGGAGACCTCAAAACTACAACGTACAATGTATCGGCTTGCTATGCTATTAAGCTAACATGCAAAAAGCATTATTAAAAAAAAAGATGAATACTTTTGTATACATATAAAAAAATAATACTAAGAGAGTCCAACCAGAATAATCTGTCGTAAGATTATCCTGGTACTCGGTTTGAATTAGACAGAAATAACCAATGTGTTGTCTTGTAGTGTTTACAAAAGCACATCTGTACACATGCTTGTACATCTGGTCTCAGCTCATGCCAAATACTAAAACCAACAAGCCCTTCATACGAAACAAAAAACGAACGGATAGAAACGACATACTGTGTTGCAAATCAGACTCAGACTACTTTGTTTGGTATTCTAGATCCACTCTTGCCATCAAAAAGGCACTAAAACTGATCACCCTCTGTTTTTTCACATTTTCTTCACACTGAGATGGCCTGTCTGCTCCAGCGCACCTGCAGTGACTGTTCTGTGCCGGTAGGCAAAAGAAACTGTGCACAAAACATGTAAACAAACATTGGGAGGTAAAGGGGACAGCGCGCAGAATCCACACGAGAGCCATTCTGTGCAAACAAGACTGAGTGGAGTGTAATGGTACAGTATTTATCAAGTTATACCGCGTTATCCAAACACATGGGGAACACTAAGTAATTGAAGATACTGGTATTCATTTACCTAGACCCGGACAAGCCCCCAAGACCTCTAAAGCTCTAAACACACATTTTAAGTGATGGGGAGAGCAAGAGATGTAACACCCCTCTTCAATTCTGAGGAACTGGAATTGAAAATCATTTTTGTTAGTGTTGTATTAATTGAAATAGGTGTACATTTGACATTCCTTTAAAAAGGGGCGTATAAGCCAACCTTAATCCACCTTAAACGTGCCCAGATATACACGCCTGAAATAATGGGACACTATGGGACACTGCCAGCAGCATCAGATGAAAAGACTATCAGTAAACTGACATCAAGAGAGGACAGAGAGAGGAACGCAGTACAATTTAAGAAGACGCCCCACTGCATTTCATATGTGTTAAATATATAATATATTTGGCTGTGTTTCCTTCCGAAACAAGAGACAATGTGTTTCAAACTTTATAAAGGGTTGTAGTGCTGCAAAAATAAAACTTGTTTGTGTTTTAGAAAACCCAAAGCCATCTCTTGCTTAATAAACATCCCTTATCAGTGTTTTAGTTCATCCTTAAACATGAGGACCATGGTGCAATTGTAATTTGTTTCTTACAATTTACGATAAAAAAATATACACGAAAATATTAGATGATGGAAAAGCTATAGAAAAACATTAAAATTATGGAGTGTATAAAAGGACTAGATCCTCTCTACAGGTCTGTGGCTCAGGATTGCTGGACACTGGGTCACTGCGCATGCAGCCCCACAGTGCTGAGTTAATGTATTCATCACAGACACAAGGCGGTTTCGCCTCCGTCTAAAACAGGTCTATGTCGCAGCCTGACCAGCAGGGGGCAGTAAAGGGAACCGGTCAGTCATAATGCAACCATTCAGAATTCAACAATGGAGGACTTGCTTTGAGTAGACTGAGCAACTCTGTCGCAACTCTTTAAAAACATCATGATTTTACAACAGGGATACGTTGATCTGAATTCATTTCAGTTAATGAAGTACAAAACAGTACGAGACATTATTAAAAACAGACAAATGAAGCGAGTTAGTGTATGTGAAACGTTAGCTTGAGGACCAAGTTACAATGTCTCAGCCAATCTGTGTCAGTCAATCAGTCAGTCAATGTGATTCAGTCCTGGAATGTGAAAAGTTGTCAATTCCCAAATTTCCCCCTTTAAAAATAAACCGATGTGTAAAAGTGCCCAAGTACAGGTACATCTGGATCAACGGCAACGATGTGAAAACAGGTGAGGATGATGAAGACCAACATGACTTCAACTGACCCCTTTCTCCCTACCTCACTTTCCTCCAGCTTACTTCCTTTCCTTTATTTAATCGCTCCCTTGTTCTCTCTCGCCCTCCCCCTTATTTCCTCTTCCCTCCTAGTGTGGCAGTGGAACGATCAGCTCCACGTAGTTGAGAGGAAAGAATCCGGACTGGCCGCGCAGCATGCCTTCATACCAGTTTTCGTCGATCTGATTGGTCAGAGTGATGATGTCACCTTCGCGGAAGCCCAGCTCGCCCTCGTTCTCGGGATCGAAGTCGTAGAGCGCTTTACAGCATGGCTGCTCCGCTGCTGAGAGGGGAGATGGAGAGATTAAAATAATGAGGATGAATTTGGAGAACAAGGAATGTTAGCATATGGACATGTGGAGGCAGTGGTTGATGGCCAAATGGCCAAGGGAAAAAAAATACATATTTTGCATTGTAATTTTAGCATAATTTTTGCATTGCTTGTATTTCAGAACAGTCGTACATACTCATGGACCACATATTGTTCATATTTATTTGTTTACGCCTGGAGAAATGCATACAGATACAACAAAATATTACAACAAAATATGAAACTCTACATGAAACTCTTTTAACTCGTCACTGAACCGCATCTGACATTCTAGACAAATACATAAGGCTTTGCTCAAAGCACAATTTTGCTCAAAATGCATCTCCAGCTTTTTCATGTGGCGTAAACATCTTAAATGAATTTCAATGTGAAGTTTTTTTAAACTTTAAAACTAAAACTGACATTTTAAATGACAATCATCAAAAGCCCAATAAAATGTTTTGTATTATCTTCATACTACACAGTAAATCGGGAGAAGAACAAGGTTTTCACAGTTTCCTGTAATCAAAACCAAACTGTGTGTTAGTATTTAATAGTTTTAATTCCACGGCAACCATCTGTGTTAGGATGTTAGTGAGGGGTCAGGGGGTCAAAGCCTGGGTCTGTGGTCATGTGACAGAACACCACTAAGTTTCAGTCTGTAGCAGGGGATCACTCGATTAGGTAAAGCTGCACTCTGTGTCTAATGCCAGCACACACACGTACACTTACACACACACAAAAACACACTTGTACAAGATTACTTGCTCTTACATATCCAGGCAGACACAATTTCCATCCTGCATGTTCATCCCTCCCCAACAAGTCATTATTTGACTTGTTTGCTTTGTTGCATTGCAATAAACTACAATCTATCAGACAGCCCGAGGAACACTTTTAATCTTTAGTCATTTTTACTTAACAAATCATATTTTTAACACTATGGGGACTTCTTAACAGCCATCTGCTGTACTTAGTCCAAATACAAGTGTATTCAAGCATTTAAGTATTTAAAAAACTCAATTAATTTCGTTGCTATAGCACCAACATTTGATGAGGGTCACTTTGACATGCTTAAAAATATGAATCCCATTTCCATTTAATATCAAATGGATTTAAATGCACATTCACTGCTTCCTCCATTTTATTCCACAAACGACATACGCTTTCCCATGCATGCGCACACACAAGCACGCACACGTTCTCAGACTCACGCAATCTGGGTTTCCGTGATGTCATTCTGCCAAACTGCTGGTATGGTGCTGATGACGTAATGAGAGAAGTACACAGAACAGGGTCAGTGGATGACGACACGAGCAGCTGACAGCTGCCCGCCCGACACACACGCGCGGACGGACAGGCGGTCTCATCACACCCTGCCACCGTGGCGTAAACACACAAAGCACAATGTGTCTTTTTTCTCACTAGTCTCTAGTCAAAGTGGTTTCCTCAATGTAATTGAGATGCTGACTGTCTACACTGATCCAGGAGCAGTTCAACAAATGAAAATGGCTGACAGTGGAATAAGGAACAGTTGGGAGGCATGTTTAAACGTACGATCATGTCAGGTGGTGTCATCTCACCTGCGTTGCGTGTAGGTGGAGCAGATGCTGGGGTAAAACCACCGTTAGACTGCTCGTTGGTGTCTCCAAAGTCAATCACAGGTTTGGGCTTGGGAACGTACTGCTTACGGGGACGAGACTGAGCCTCTTTCATCCTGGTCGGTTAAACAAGAGTCATTTGGGTCACTGCTTTAGACAGAATCTAGCCTTTAATGAACAAACACACGTTTGGTAAGCACACCCCAGCTAACAACTTTAAGCTGTAAGAACATTTCAAAAACTTTTGAGTGTTGAATGTTCTCCAGTTTTTAGATGTTGTATTAATGTTACTGTTTGTTAAGTGTGATATTCAGACATTTTAAATTGTAATATTTTTCAAATGTGTCACTAAGGACCTAAGAATGTTTTTCATATATAAAATATACAACATTAAATAAAGTTCTACTAACGTTACTACAAGAATGTTTTTAATAACGTGCCAGTATTCTAAGAATGTTTCCTGTTAGCTGGGGCATGTGTTCTCGCACTCGCTATCTCTCGCTCTCTCTCTCTCACTCACACACACACACACACACACACACTCACACACACACACACACACACACCTGTCACTGAGTTTGTCAGAGAGTTCTTCCAGGATCTGAACAGCCTGTCTGTGGTACTGCAGCTGGGACTCAACAAGTGACGACATCTGGCTCACCTGCTCAATCTGCACACACAGAACATATAAAGATACTGACAATGTTTTTCTCACTACACACTGACATACACTACACACACACACCATAGAAAGATAATCATTTCCTCCTTAATACAGCTTAGTTTCAGTTAACTATAATAGCTTGATAATAGTTTAGTAAATTTAGTTTAGTTTGCTATAATAACTGTGCTGTTATTTTCCATACATACACTACACACACACCTTAGAAAGATAATGATTTCTTCTTTAATACAGTTTCCAGTGTAATGGTATTTACTGTACACTTCCCATCACAGAATCCTGTTACCCATAATGCATCTGAAGCAAAACATTCTCATTTGGACAGTTATTTTTTTAAGATGTTTGATATCTGACATGTTTTTTTATTTGTCGCTTAGGAACAGCCGATTCTGCAGCCTGTGTCATAACTAATTCCTGAGTTTACACAAGTCTCACTGGACTGCTGAATCCAGACCAAAGCTTTGCTCTTTTCGCACTAAACTTTCACACTAATACTTAGTGTACTACTTAATATTATTAGTGTACTAATTTGTATTTAATACTTTGATGACAATTTAAAGTGCTGATTTTACGGTTATTATCATTTTGGATTTTAAATTCAATTTTAAATTTAATTTTGTTTAAATTTTATATTACTATTTAGTTTAGTTTTTTATTTTTCAGTTAATTTTAGTTGTTATTTTAGTCTATGTCAGTTAATATTGTAAAGTAAATGACTCTTAAGGATAACTTTTAATAAAAAAGTATTCACTATTAATTTGAGATCAAAGTTTTAAAAACAAATACCTAAAATTATAAGAATTTCTGTTTTGCCTCAGTTTTAAAACAATGTTTGTGTTTAGTTTTACAGAAAATGTTTGATTTAATTTCGTTTAAAGGTATTTTTGTTAGAAATGTTGTGTTAGTTTGAGTTAACTATATTTCATTTTTCATGAAATGTTCATTTCATTTTTATTTTGAACCAATAGATGGCGCTCTGACATCTACATACTAGCTACAGCCAGTGGCCAAGTGCATTTTTTTTTTTACCTCAGTACAGTTTTACTGGATTAACTGGCTTGACCTACTGAAGGGCTGAAGTAAAAGAATAAAACAAGGAAACTTCCATTTTTTAATACTGCTATTTGCAACAGTCACTGCCAAAGTCTCGCAGAGTCAGTTTTGGTCATGTACAAATAACCTTCCTTATGGTACACTGTACAGACAAGAACTAAATTTTTCAGCGCTGCTAACAGGATTAGATCAAACCCAACACTGAAGCACTAAAAACACAGAATTAAGCGTCAAGCTGTCAGATGGTAAATTCTTACATCGGTTTCTAAAAGGTTGTACATGCTGATCTCAGCCACCTCCTTAGACTCGTGGAACTTCTCCAGAGCCTGTCTGACCTCTTCATCTGGAATCTTGCCTTGACGTTTCTTCTTGTAGTCATAATCCAGCCGGCGTCCTTCAAGCTTCTTCAAATGGTGCTGAGAAAGAAATCAACTTCAGCTTCAGTTGAACTGGAGTGGAATGCGGGGCGTTTGGCCAAAGATATAAAACAATTCTAATATTAAATTATCTTTATCTAAATATATTTATTATATTTATATAAAAATATACATTTTATCCCTTAAGAAAATAAGTACTTCATTTCTTAACAGAGGAAGTTCCTGTCATTCCAAAAAACAACAGTTGGAGTTGACTACAGTTGTATATGGTCTAACCTATTTTAGCCATCGATCGCTTTTAATTTTTTTTAATGTATGTTTTCAAGGATCTCTGTATGTGTGTAAGAGACAGATAAAGAAGGCAAACCTGTATCTCTCTCAGGTCCTTGTCACACAGACCTTGTAAAGGATCGATAAAGTTCTGTTTGACATCAATGTCTAAAGAGTCCTTCACCTCTGCTAGTCTCTTCATACTCTCACCAACATCAATTAAAGCACCACCTGTGCGCACACACACACACACACACACACACACACACCGACACACACACATTTATGCATCTGGCAGACACTTTTATCCAAAGAATTCAAATTACACAACACATTCATGTTACACACTTTTTATCAGTATGTGAGAATCAAACTCATAACCTTTACGCTGTTAACACAACGCTGTACCAGTTGAGCTACAGAAACACACACACACACACAAATACATTCTCAGTGCTGCAAAGACCCCGCGCCTGTGTGGTGTCTTTCTAAACAGCGGATGAATCACAAACAAAAACTGTGAGGTTTGAAATGTCACTCTGTTTGTGTACACCCACCGAAGTTGGTCTCCTCTCCGAGATCTTTGCCGTACTTTGCCATGCACTCCCCCAGCAGCCCCTCGGCCTGCGGATAACCGGGACTCTTCACCTGCCCTCGGATTTTAGACATTGTGTTCAACATAGAGAGCTTCGCACGAGACGCTGCGAGAAACAGAAAGACAAATACGGAGACAGATTTACACAGACACATTCTACAATATTGACCAATAACTAGAGCTGTCACAGTATCAGATTTTCAATATACGGTTATTATGAAAAGAATTCCCAGCAACAGTATTATCACCATATTTATTGAAATAAAACAAACAAATAATGCTACTAGTCCATCCTAAATTTGGTTTATTTTGTGTTTTCACTTTTTTGGCCAATAGGGAGGGAGGCAGAGCAAGGGAGGGAGGCAGAGAGAGAGTTTGTAATCATCCTGGCTCTTATGGCAAAATATTAGGCGCATCAGGTGCGATAGCGCCACCTACTGTGTTGGAAGGTCAAACAGATACTGTTTCTGGAATATTTACAATACTATCATACGTGTAGTATTAACACAATATCAATAATCATGGTTATTAGCATCACGGTTAATGTCATTACCAGTATATTGTGACAACCCTACCAATAACATACATTTTATGCACCTGTTCTGCCAACGAATGAAGATTATTAAGTATTACAATGTGTCTGTTTGAATCTTCAAAAGTAGCCTATCTATATAAAAGGAGGTTTAGGAGCGGAATTTAAGCAATAATGTACATTCACCCGAGAACTGTGTAATTCGCCGGTACAGCGGCGGGTATTTTGAGCTCTCACCTGGATTGGGCTGCAGGTACTCTGATGTTTTGGAGATGACATCTACCACAGCTTTATTAGTCACATCTACTTTCTACAGAGACACAGAGGAGAGGTCATCACACAGAACGCACACCCACAAAAGACCAGACTCAATAAACGACACGGCATACATGTCATTTTAATAACACTGCATCTTTTTAATAACGCGATTTGAAATGGTACGATGTAACTACTGCAATTTGTTTGCTTAACTACAGTGATTATTGTGTTAAAAACAAAGATTAACATAATCCAACATTCCAAATCTCATCCGTCGTTGGCTGTAAGTGGCTTAAACTTCCCAAACAGCACACATACAAGCAAATCATATTATCTCTACTGAAGATCCCAACAAACATAAGATCACAATTATTCAGTTATAACAACACGTACCTTCTGGTCTAACTTAAGTCAACTTTATTTAACGGTAAAAATTGTGAATCTTGCACATGTCATTTTGTGTTTTCACGTGAAAAGCCAAAATAAACTCCCAAGGAAATTCTTGCATTTTCTGACAGTTTTAATTGTGAGACATTTTATTGTGAATTGTGTGTCATATTTGACAGCTATCCGTGTTGTCTTGTACATGTAAACTGCCTCACTGAGGCATTGTGTGGGACAGAGGTCAAGTGTCTAAATCGCTTAACGTGCTTAAAAGGAAGTCTTTAAAGAGCACTTTATCCCGGCTACAGCCAACACACTTTCTACTCACTCTCTCCAGGTCCTTGAACTCTTCGTCCAGTTTTGTTCCCTCGGCACCGCCAACTTTCTCACTCACCATCTGGTACGACAGAGAGAAGTCATGTTAACATTCAGTTTCAATCAGTCTGGCTTCTTCAACAAGACTAAAAAGAGTAACAAAATGAATTAGTTGAATTAGTAGAATTCCTTTCAAACAGACGAGGTGAAGACAATTTATCAGTGTAACAGATAAATTAGCAGACAAAAACCGTAAACATCTTGTATCAAACACATTGTGGCAGTTCAAAAACGCAGTTTAAAAGTAGTTATTACAAGTCAACGACATTAAAAATGAAGAAATGAAGCGTATGAAATCTCCATTTTTATATAAATGTTTTTAAATGATAACGAACAGTTGGTCTGAGTCAATATGTAAAGACAGATTCTAAAAATATGACAGAGAATCCAAAATAGAATCTGATTCCACCAGCTTGCTTCTAGAACTGGCATTGATTATGCAAGTCGATACCCCTGAATGTCAGGCAGAGAAAACACTATTAATGTGATGTAAAGGAGAGGTCTGTGCTGTCAGAAACTCATTTATTTAAGCTGCAGAAGTTCTAAAGCTAAACCTCGTGTAAAAGAGACTCATCATCCAGGGTGACAGACGTTTGTCAACTGACACTTTCTCCCCCACCTATGTGTCCCTCTCAACGTTGCGATCTCTTTTAAGCTCTGATAACTGGGTAGAAATTAATTTTCATAAGCCATTCGTTTCAGCACAGTACACATGTAAATCCAATAAGCCCTCCCTCAAGCTATGAGCTGCCTAATCTGCCACTCTCTAATTTATCATCTCAACTCTCACTCACTAGACATCACACTTCTCTCTGTACCTCTGTATGTTATTTGTAAACCCTTTTAAATATGCTTAACATTACGATTTATATGCAGCACATTATCGTGGGTATGATACAGTATATCATTCATTAACTAGCCTTTACATTAAAGCTGCAATTCGTAACATTTCCCTTTGTCGCCATCTCTGTTTGAAACGCATAATTGCAAGTTATTTTACGTATATTTTTCGGTGTATATTAAAGGAAAATTAAGCCAAAGTGCCAAATCCCATCAGCTCTAATTATAAATCCTTATTATAAACCTACAATTGTAAATTACGCCAAGGAGAATACTGAATCTGTTATGTACTTGCTCGATAACAGTTTTTTGTTTATTTTTAACCCAAAAAAGTTACGGATTGCAGTTTTAAAATACTAATGCATTTAAACAATTGAAACACAAAGCCGGTCTCAGCCTGCGTCTGCCACCCCAGCTGTTATTCTCAAGAGTTAGAAACACATGTCTCTATGTTACGAGCTAACAGAGCTCCACAGACAGTAACAACTGCACAACTGTTGAAAAAGGCCCAATGCTAAGCTTCAGTCTACACGAACATATGCTGATCGTTTCACTGTTTATTTGACCCTCATTGCTGGATGCTGCATGTTTTAAAGATCACATCACATGAACGATAATCTGAAACACATGTTGTTTTACGCTGGTTACTTGCTGAGAAGGCCGTTGAGAAGCTCATATTGTTTCATGCTATTTCATGGTGTTAAAAAGTTTGATCTATAACTGAACTGCTTCCTTTTATTTTCACTTTCACAAACTGTGAACATGCAGGAGTGCTTCGTGATCCGTTCCACGTTCCCACAGGTGTGTAAAGAACTCGAGGAAGGTTTGTGTCCTGTCTAAACCCACTCTGAGGTTCTCGCAACATCTGCTGTAGAGTTTAGAAACACAATAAATTGTTACTGCTATTTAAATTATTCCCAAATTATCACGCAAAAGGGCAATCTGGAACAATATGATAAAATGCCATCAAGACAAACTCTATGGTGTAAATTCCCACTTCTAAGACTAACACCACTTCTAAAGCCAGAACCTAAAAATGAGAACCTTTCATTAGAACCATGCATGTGTTTTTGACACAGGTGTCTGCCCGCAGTGACCTTTCACCTCTCAACATCCTCCAGCGTGTTTGAACATTTGTGCAATTCAGTTCGTTTAGCAGATCAGAGAACAAAAGGAAACTGATTAATAATTAACTGGTGTTTTTAGTGGCAAGCAGTCAGCCACTGACTCCAAACGTCTCCAATATGTTGGGTGGTGAAAGATACTGGACGGAGTCAACAATATAAACTAGGTGGAAAACATGATGCTGCTTAGATTGAGGTTGTAGATAACGATGCTCTCGGATTGGTGCATTTAAGGTCTATTTACATTTTACGCTTACGCATTCGGCAGACGCTTTTATTCGAAGCGACTTGCGACAGTGCGTCCAAGCAATACATTTAACAAGTATGTGTATTTCCTAGGAATCAAACGCGCAACTTTTTGCGCATTTAACGCAATGCTCTACCAGCTGAGCTACAGGAAAACTAATAATAACTTGCTCAACACAAACCAAAGCGGTTAAAACACTTTTTATTTTTTTAAGTTATGAAAAACACACCCTACACTTAAAAGCAACAGTCACCAAGCCTCAAATAAAAGTACAAGGTGGACTGTAAACGAATTGGGCTTTTACTATATTTATTTATTTCTTGGATCACGATTTGGTCTCAGTTTAGTTCTTGTAGGAGGAAAGAAATCATCACACCTACAGACTTCACGTCGCTTGCATTTGTTCACTTTTACAGTTAATGCCAAGTTACATATTTTATATTTATTTTTTATGTAATACGAGGAAGTATGCAGTAAGGCAGATTACTAGGTTTTGGAAGAGAGATTCATCTGAACTTTACTGTTAACTAACTACCAGTGAACATCTCAAAAACAGATACGGAAACAAAAACCGACGGTGTCAAATAACCAAGACTCATTCCCTGCATATTCCAAAAAATAGGTTAAAAATTCCAGAGAGACAAGAGAACTATTTGCTCCATCCAAGAGTAATGTTCCCGATCAGACACTCCCACAATGCAACTGCTCAGCTCAGAGCATGTGGAACACAATGATTATGCATATTCCCAAGAATAAGAGGCCTTATCTGCAGCCAGAGATAATGCAGAGGTTGGG
>JAZGTJ010016567.1:0-12589 GCA_036877575.1 Botia almorhae
CCCCCCAACCCCTTAAACTTTATCCCATCACAATCCGGTTTTATCAGCATGGAGTGATGCATGAAGTCAGTACACGGCTCTGAGCGAGAGCTTGTCGTTTCTGAAGGGAAGGAGAGAGGGAAGAAATTAACTGCGGGTCATGCAGCCCAAACGTGGAGTGGGTTCTGATGAGCGCTGACCACTGCCAGCACAATCTTATCAATGGGGAATGAGGTCAGAGGCTTAAACACACTCTCTCTTAACCAACACAGAATTGAGGCTCCAGTTTGTTCTGCCTACAGAAGAAACGGGGCATGTCCCAAAAAGATCATAATAGCTACATCCCCGACATCTGCTGCTATTTGATTTGGATTCCCAATGCGCGGATCTTTTCGGTCCACGTTCCAAAACGGCCAATTTTGCCTCCGCATTTGAAGCTGGGATACGAGAAATTATTTTAAAAAACTTTATCTAAAGACATACATGCGTCACCTTACACTAATAGTTTAAAATAGTATAAAAAATAAAAATAAAGAACATATGTAACGATTGTTAAAACCGACATCGTTCTACAAAGAAACTAACAATTTATATTCTAAATAGGTGAAAAATCTATAAACTGACTGAAATACAGTACAGATGCTTTACGATACGCTGCTACAGTTCCGCTTCATTACAACAAAAACAGAAATTTATTAAAATCACACGCCGCTCTCGTTATCTACACCGTACTGTAAACACCAGGTCTTACGAAGATAATTGGCCAATAAGATAAAAGCCATCACAGCAAATTCTAAACGAATCCATACAGCCAGCACAGGACGATACGATCAACAGGAAAGAAATCTGCGCTACAACTCCGACCTTGAAAAAGACTCCCTGCATTCCTTCATCTACTTCCTGTAGCGTTTCTCAGCACAGATATAAAACCTAAACCGATATAAAACTCTTCCTTCAACAGGAACGGCCGATGAGGTCTGCAAATTTGGTCTTCATTCCTCCAAGACTCTTCTGGTAGATTATTTAGACAAAGCGATATAAAGACAGAAGCCAAGCTTGAGTGGAAAACCGGAGAGGGAAAATAATGTTTAGGAGGCTGTTCGATTGACATTTACGTTTTTTTCCTTCTTAAGAAACTTTCTGGTTTTAATCTCAGTAAATAATCAGGACATCAGAGAGTGTCTTCGGCGGACGTCACCAACAGCAGGAACGTTTTAAGACGGCGCATCATTACCTCACGAAACATTAGTCAAATTAAACGGAAAAAAATGGAATTAGATTATGTCTCGCGTAACTTCTGGCCTCCTAACAAGTCACCGCATTCATACTGTAGATGTCTTCAACATGTAAAACGGAGAAAAAAGGCAGAGAGAAAATTTGGATTTGTTTAGTTTATCCTTACAGACGAGAAAACATCCTTTCCCATAACACATTAACTCGGGATAAAATAGTAAAGCTGTGTTTATTCGCTCGTTTGTGCAAACACTCGTACGCAGGTTTCCTGAACCGTCTTGCGCTACAGGAATGTGGACTTAACTTAAAGTCCTGGACAATGTCCCCTCTGTAGCTGAAGACGGGGAGGTGGGCCGAAGTGGGGGTGCCTGGTTTCTCTCTCCATCCACCCCCCACCCAATCTCTGAGTGCTGAGTGTGTGGAAAAGGATTGGGCTGTTGACAGGGCCGCTCTCCCGAAGCACTGTTTGTTTATGTAAAACCAGGCCCTCTTGTACGCAGGACAATTCCCTTGTTTACTTTATATTGTCTTGTGGGTCTTAAAATACCGTCGTTGAGGAGATCGTTTAAAGAGCGTAAGAAAGACAGAGAGGAAGAGACGCCTGACAAAAACAGTCGGCATGCGAGGGCCTGTCACTTACTCGCTAGTGCGACTTTGTCTAATAAGAGCACTTGAGTTCAATTAATATCACGGGTCAGCGTGGCATGAACCCTACTGAAGTGTGTCCTTTACATTTTCTTGTTGTGGAAATGTTTTTTTTCTGCATTGTTGCTGCATTGGTCAACAACTGGTCTGAGGCCAGCTTTTGCTAGCGTCAGTCTCACACGCTACTGCGCTAAGCTAAGGAAAGTTGTTTAAAATAGATGTATTTAAGCTACCAAAAAAATATGCTAACATCTAACAGATGTTAGCATACATCCAGAGCAGCTTTAGACAAAGCATTACTGTCTCACCGGGAGTTCTGGTGCAGGAAAATCAAATAAGAGTTGTTTTACCACGCTAACAACGATGTATTGACTAATCCACACAGAAAACAGTGGCAGACTTTTGCCCTGCTGCTTGCCCTCACTTGAAAATAATTAAATCAATTAAGAAAATGTTATTAAATTAGGAAGTGATAATGACCAAACAAAGATCTTTGCTGTTAACACAAACCGATACGGAGATTCCAACCTACAAAAATGCTGAATTAGCATTTTCTGAAAGAAGACATTGTGAAGGACGGTATCATTTTTCAACAACTATTACCTTCAATCTTAGGTTAAAGAAAACCAAGTTAACGCATGCTAACTCAGTTAAACGCTCCTTAACAAACAAAAATATAAAGGACCTTAACGCCAACAGCCACCCCAAACTTTTACAAGACGAGCCCTTTAGTATTTTTCCATCTTACAAACCAAAACAACAAACCTGAGGGAAAATAAAGGTCTTTCGAAAATCGCCACACAACAGATTGTGTTTGTGTTCTTAATTCAGCGCCAACAGTTACTATAAACAATTTTCCGCTCTGGTTCAGTAACGTGTTTTTTTTCCTCGTAGACTGAGTGGCGCTTTGCAAACTTTTGTACTCAAACTACACACAACCTTGCTATTGTGCATCGAGGAAGAGATGGTTTAATCAGTTGCCTTCGGGCTCACAAACAGACACGCACACAGACCAGAAGTCAAATGTTATTATCCATTATCCATCTATTCACAGACTGTCTTTGTTACCTCTGTCAAAGGTAACCTGTTTCCCCCAGCCACACCACTCATGCGACAGCAGCCGTTTTCTGTGTAAAATGTTATTTAATGCTATTTGACGAGCTGAGAGAAATCCATTGTGCTGCAGACAAGCAAATCTAATACCGCATCTAATATCTGTGTGTGTGACCTGCAGGTTCATGCATTCCCACATGTTAGCACCATAATGAACAAATGTTTATCGCCACAGTCTCGCTGAAATTCTTCCACAATGACTTGCTAGCCCACATTGGCATGCCTCATTACACAATGACATTGTCATGGTGGTTTTACTGGGAAGCAGGAAAGCATGGCAAAAACACCCCAAGAGGCTAAAAATGGAGAAAGGCAAACACATGCTGCAGTTTGCCTGCGATTTACACGCAGCTTGGTGGGGACTTGTTGCTCAGGTAGCCAAACTGAGCCCCCCCCCAGGTGAAGATGTTATTAAGATAATAGACATCCAGCAGAGACCCCTGATAGGGCCGTCAAGCGGTAACTAATGATCACAATAGTGGCTTAACAGCTTCTAATTGAAAAAACGTTTCACTGATGGGTGAGGATCTCTGACACCTCACAAAGGTTTATATGACAAAAACCCAAAAAAATAATCACAGGCAGTCTAAACTCCTCTCAATATCAGATTCATATGCACACAGTCATACATTCAACAACCCCTGCAACACACAACAACAAAGAGAGTAAATACACATTCCTGACAGCAAAAACTGGATGTGTACTATCTGCCTGGGCTTGCCTCCAGTGTGCCGTCTGTTATGATAACACAAAATTAATTGTGCAGACATCTCTGAAGGGCTGCGCTGCAAAAGGTCCGTTTTCATGCCATTGGTGGCAGCAGATAAAGACTCTTTTTGTGCACGGGTGAGCTGAAGTAAAGGACTTATTGTGCAACCCGATGCATTAGAATAGCTTTTAAATACATGTATGCTTATGAGTCATGACTCAACAAGTGGCATGGGGGGACTATGGTAAACTCTAGATACACACACACATTGCATGGGTATTTACTTATCCTAGAGTCTTAAAAGTAAACAAAACCTCGGTTAAGGACAATAAGTCATTAAAACAAACAAATAAATGTTGAGACACCCTCGGGAGGAACATGGCGCGCCTGGATCGCAACTTTTTCAACGCGTGGCTTTGATAAATCCAGCAACAGTGTCGTAAACCTACACCCCGTTGTGACGTCACAAAAGGCAATAAAGGGAAATGTCACGTACCGTCCGTGTGCTCGGTGACAGCGACCCGTTGGACAGATACGGATTTGTCAGATCGGGGATCATGAGAAACGGGTAACCGGCGTAGGGGGGTCCCTTGAACAATCCTCCATCTTGCTGCCGTCTCAGAGCTTTGGGAACCAACAGGGCGACAGTGAATGAATAAATGATTTCTGTGCGTGCGTAAATCACCCACAATGCATTAAGCATCGAAACCCAAAATAAAGAGGTTCATACCTTCCGCAAAGTATTCTCTCTGTTTCTCGTAACTTTCTAGGTCGAATCTGGGTTGGGGACGCCTGTCTGTTGGCTTGCAGTGGGAAATAAAGGATCAGAGTTTAGTCTTGGGACTGAAAATAAACACATACAAATGCATCAGAAGCCTAGTCCACTAAAATAGCAGTATACTTACTTCTGAGTCGGAGGAACTGCTGTTGTTTTCGGACTCGTTGACTAGGGAAGATTTAACATCGTCCAGATCTCTCTCCGACGACACGTTCTCCGAAATTTTCTCCTCCTGCTCGCCTTCGTCTTTGAAGGATATAAGTTCATCGTTTGCTCCGAGGTCATCACCACCTCCCCCGTTTAACTGAGGCATGTTGATACGAAAATAGCAACAAAAACCGCTTTAAAACAAAACTTTCTTCTTTCCGCGCCGTAATCCGTACCAAGCCCAAATCTTAAAAACGCGACCGTGCCTATGTTAGAAAAAGCGAATCATTTCCAGTTTTTTCCCACGACCAGATCAGAAAACCTGCGGGTTGATCAGACCGGGGGTTTAGCCGCAGTTTTTGCGCTCCGTATGCGCCCACACTGCGCGCTTCCTACTAAACCACACTAAAATAAACATGAAAACGGTGCAATGGCTTCATTTGATATCCATCCGTGTGCTGGAGATCGTCTGTTACTCCTGTGGGGTACGAAAAAAATCACCAAAACTTCAGATCAACAACGGCGAAACAAAGTTTTTTGCCTGTCCAGTTACTTCTCTTCCAAGCGTTGAAATTTCTTTGTGTCAGGCGCGGTAACGTGTCAATCCCTTCGCTTCATTACAGACTCGCTTTCTCGCCCTACTTTACGATTTACACTTCAGCTCCGATGATGGACCGCAAATGCGGATAAAGAAACATTTGTAAGCCTGGATGATAGAAGCGTTCTGGGCTGGAAGGAAGGAACACCCTCGTCAGAATACAGGAGGAGGAGTTTGAGATGTAAACCGACACTTACCCTCACTACCACAACTCTCTTAAAGACACAGTCCCACACTTCTGAAAGAGTGTGGAAATGAATGTTTCATTACAACAACTGCAACCACATAAAACCACATTTTTGAAATAATACACCAACAAACTATTAAATTATTCTGTCTGTCTATCTATAGGTCTGTCTGTATGCCTGCCCCCCCTCTCTCTGTCTATCTATCTATCTGTCTGTCTAAACTATAATTTAAAACAAATACACCTTTCCCACTAATCAGTCTTATATTTTTTTCTTTTTTGTCAAAAAATTGGCCATTTTACAATCATTGTAATGTTATAAAGACTGATCTAACATGTACAGTCTAATTATGACGAGCAGCTGCTGTTGCAGGAATTTCAGCCCAGTTTTAACCCACATCTTGTTTTGTGCGGGTAGCTGCAATACGGGCTTTTTTTCCGTGTTTATATATAAATAAGGGAGGAGGCGGTTGTTGAAAATACACACCAAAATACTGAACTTTACTTAGCAACATTTTATAATGCCCAATCTGATTTTTCATATTTGCATATGCTTCAATGGCTTACAAGCTTAAAACAGAGAGATCTCACACCCTGTTTCCTGGTTTGATTTGATGTGATTTGTCACTCTAAGTAATTTTTTTATTACACATTCTCTTTTGTTGGAATGTAAAGTGAGCGACACAAGTGTGTCATTTATCTAGAGAAAACATTTTCTTGTGTGTGTGTAATCTTAAATATAACTTATTTTTATTAACCAGCCAGTTTTACAGTCAGTTTTAGCAAGACATTGGTCTCAGACCCAGCTAACAAGTTTAGGTTGTAAAAACGTTTCCCTAACATTCCTATTAAGTAACAAATTTTTTTTGAAGACATTATACTGACATTACTGCTTGATTATAAGAATGTTTTTAAGTAAATTCTGTAACATTTTAAAAACATTTTACTAACAACTTCAGAATAATTTTTTTAAAATTTGAGAGCGCTTAGAGAACGTTAGTCAGTGTTTGGAGAACGTTCAACAGAACAATAGCTCAGATCTCTATTTGTTGAAGTCCACTGTAGCTTTATATCTCCCACAGGTGGCTTGAAAATACATCGTGAACTGAAGCCTCTTTTTATTTGAACGTGGAACCATCTAATCTAAATGTTTGGTATGTTTCTCCTATTGAACTCTATTAAGCTAGACTTACTTTACTGTTGTGAAACCTGTACTCTCCTGTGTGCTTTTCCATCTTCTTGTGCGGTTCAGATGTTTTCTGGCTTTGCCGCTCATCTCCAGGGACCGCCGGTGAGAGAAGCTCAAATAATCAGGACTGTGTCTATGTTTGTTTTTTCCATCAGCTCGGATAGCCTTTAACATGTACCGCATGGCCAAGTCAGCCACCCATAAATCATTTAGCTCTGGTCCAAAATGAATGAATATGAAAGTTCTGGGGGAGAGAGAGAGAGAGAGAGAGAGAGAACGAGAGAGAGAGAGAGTTGGACAGAATGAATTATTCAAACGCTGATATATTAAATCATATGAGCGATGAATTATTGACATGTTGACTTTGTGGTTATCGGCGACATGGGAATTTCACTCTGCGTTTCCTCTCTGTTGATCAAGGATAAATAACACCATCTCACCGGCAGCCCGGCTCTCTGCGTGCAACCACAAAATTTGAATAGATTTGAAACCAAATAAATAAAACGACAAGGGTTCATAAAACCAAACATGGGGAACAGGTGCATATTGAAACACTATCCCTCTTTACAGCCACAAACTGGCAGAAGTCCAGAATCTAATGTACCAGCTCCCAAACGCCCTGAAGCAACGCGAGATCACATAAACAGAAATTAAAAAACAGACATAAGTTATTTTATAGGGCCCATATGCGTTTGTCATCACAATTTGGTCTATTCCACCAAGAGTTGTTTTGTATGAATTACAGCTGCGCTCATCTGTAAATGCAGGAAACGGACGACACAATGAGCATCCTTCCCCAAAGCAATATTCTCCGGACGATATGCACGCGCGTCGCACACAAAGCTTCAAAGAAAGGAGCAATGAGGTAACATCAATAACTTTTGATGTTCAAAGATGAGTGCATTAGCGCCAAGCCAAGAAGCACTTCATTTCAAGAACAAATATCCTTCATTTCAGTCCGGGTTGAGGCTCATTTTTTTAAGAGGCCTACCACCTTGCGCTCACTTTCATCATCTCCGAGTTGAAAGAGGAATTGTGGGCCGGTCTCTTAACGGACATCAAAGAGGAGAGAACGGAGAAGTGCATCGACCTTGATTAAGACGCATCTTCTCCTCTGAAAGTACAGAAAAAACGTAACAACTTGTCATTAATGCACACGTCCTCCTTCCCCAATACTAGAAAGAGGGGCTGGAGAAGATTCCCTCCTCTGATCATGAGACTTATGAATATTTCATAACCTGTCATCTCTGTCATCATACCCTAAATTTCAGCGCTTTCATGTTTCAACATCTTCCATCTGAATGTGTTTTTCGCTCCTTTGTTTTGTCATCAAAGCCAAATAAGCTTGTTGACTAAAGGTGTTATATAATGAACAATCATGATAATTGAGGAAATAGTTGCGATTGTAGACAATCTGAAACAAAGATTTCTGTCACTCGGCGCATGTGAAAGGTCAGTCCAGGGTTCAGCACATTCACTTCTGCTTTCATCATCTGAGATCGGCCCTGAAAATGACGTGATGTCATCAACACATCATTGGTGTAAAATCACATTTCTACATTGTCAATTCAACTGCTAATTTTTGTCATTCACCCAGCTAACAATCTCAGGCTGCAGCATCATTTCCCCAACGTTTTCATAAAGTAACAAAAAAACTTAAAAAATGTTATTTTAAAGTTCTAGAAATGTTCCAAAGTCCAGTTTCTTAGACATTGCATTACTGTTATGTTATTGTTTGGTTACATTACAGAGTTTTACAAATATGTAAATAAAGTTCTCATTGTTAACTAACAATTTAGGAATGTTTTATGCTAACATTTTCAGAACATTGGCCAATTACGTGTAACATTAAAAAATGTTTTACTAACGTTATTGCAAAAATCTTTTGTTAACTTTGAAAGAACTTCTAGAGAATGTTAGCCAACGTTCTGAGAATGTTCCCGGTTAGCTGGGGCATCGCTTAAAAACATGTCAAATCACGTGTGTCGTGTAACCGTAAGACAACGGTTAAAGTTTCAAATACTCTGGGCGTGAACTAAAACCTAGTGGTGCTTAGCGCACGACTGTTGGAGCAGCTCTCTGTGTCCCTGTTGACATAATTACCTTCACTTTTTAGGAGGCTTGCAGACCTGGGCCGGTGTATAATTAACACAATAAAACTTTCAACAGCATGTGGGAACAGGCACATTTTTATACGATCCATAAATAATGGAGCATTTCACCTGGACAGGATGTAAAAAGCACAAGCTGTAAAACACACAAAACAGTCCGAATGCAACCGGGAAATATATTCATACCATCTGCGTATGTTAATGGAATATTGTGTGGTTGAGACATATGTGGGCGTTCGGCTAATCGTAGAGTTAAAGCATTTATGTATTTTAAGATGTTTAGCGGTCGCGAACGACGGACTGCTCAGTTTTGAAAGTTAAGCCGTGGCCTTTTTTGGTCTCTCAGAAAATGTTGCCGTCAAGCAGATTGTAGATTAGCCACGCTACAATTTCACGTTGACTGCTAACCTGCGAGAAACAGAAATTAAACAAAAGCCTCAAAGGAACAGAATGTAAATCAAATAATTAATTGGAGTTCAAAGGCAGCGTTGATTAAAATAATCCAGAATTTTACACTGGTCCAATTCTCATGGGGTCGACATTGAATTGGATTCAAATGTTTAAGGAATGCTGTCTTTTGGGAATCTCATCGGTCCACTGTTGTCATTTTTTCCACATTGTTAATGGAGACACAAGACACCTTTGTGATTTAAAGATGTATATTTATATAATATATATATAATAGATTTATATAATGCAGCTCTGTGGTTCACACGCTCTGTTCTCACCACGCACACTCGATCTGCTGCAAACATGAGTCGTGTGCACAGCAGAAATATGCACAACCAGCTGGTGGAAATTCGATTCCACATTCAGTTATCTTCCCTGGCATCTGTATTACTTCCTCTAGCCGTGAACTGCCGGGGAAGAATTCCTCCTTTGTCCTTACTGATGTGGGCCTCACATGAATCCTGTGTCCCACGCAGACATCATCATTAAAGATCCAGAGATGCATGTCATGTTGTGGATTGGACCTTCTCCTCATCTGGGCCTTAGACAGAAACATGTTTCAGCAAAGAGGGAAGCGTTGTAGATACCCTGATTAAACAGATGTGTTCCTATTACCATGACCAGTTCTCTGATACAGCCGTTTGTAAGATATTTACAGGGTTTTATAGTTCTCTATTATGTTAATCAGCTGATTGAGTCATTACAACACAATTTACGTCGAATGTCTATGAAAAGCCCCACAACATCCCCCGATTCTGAGGGTGGAGGTGACATGAACATTCCCAGCTAACAATTCTAGGTTGAAAGAACTTTTCCCTAACATTTCCATTAAGTATAAAAGGTTAAAAAATTATTTTGAAAGTATAAGGAATGTTCAGAACATTCAGTTTTTTTAGATGTTGTATTAAAAGTTTTAGAATGTTAATCTAACATTTAAAAAATTAATTTAAGAATATGTGTTTTTTATAAAAACTTTCTACTAATGTTACTGGAAAAACACTTTTAATAACTTTGAAAGAACGTTAGGAGAACGTTAGCCAACGTTCTGAGAATGTTCCCCATGAGCTGGGTTATTTTAGCCTATCTGCACAAGCTCATAAAACTCTAATGAGCCGGAGGAGAAACATTCAGCACAATATGACTTCAGACCCGATCGTTGGGTTTTATTTTTAGCTGTTAAACATTAGGGCGGTGCACATATAAAAATGCGACATAAATTTAAATTGTTCTTCTCTGATGGAAACCAAATAAAGGCAGTTGTTAACATGAACCAAAAAGCATGTTTAATGACTTCTCTTTTTTACATACTCCATAAATACAAGACAAACACAAATAAGATCTAAATAAGATCTCCCCTAGAGCTTCAGATGAGATCCCCATCATCAACAGACTTTTCCACATGAGTTTAAACATTCTGTCATCTTACATTTGTCCAAGTCTTAGCTGTGTGATGCTATACATATTATTTTTTTAACTGCATCATATGTATGTCAACAGCATTCTAAGTTAATTTAAGCAATGAAATATCCCGGGATTTGTATACATCCATGCATAATGTATAAAGCCAATTTGGGTGTTTGTTTTATTATCCAAATGTTTGAGAATTTATATTTCTTGATATAGATTGTGCTACAGAGTTTTCTCAAATGCTTGTCACATTGCAACATATTTGTAATCGGAACACAAAACATTGTTATATTGGCCCTGTATGCAAATACGGATGGCTAAGGAATTGTACAACCTATAGAGTGATTGGTTGTCATAGTATATTCTCCTTCCCAGCATGCAATGCGTCTCTTGTAGACAAATTGACACCACACAACCAACACCTGACATCCATATAGTGTTGCCACAGCATTGCACAAACGCTGCAAACGTGCCACATCTGGAGTCCTTATGTCTGAAAAATATCCAACATTGATCTAAATAAGATGCAAACAGATAACAGAGAATAATCAATGCACCTTATCAAATATGTTAACAGAGATTAAACAGATAATCTCCACAGGTAATATTTAATCTAAGTACATGTCATGCAATTTTATATTAAACTGCACATTTGTTTACATTTTTTGTATGAATGCAGCACAAATTTTAATGGTTTTAGAATATAAGTTCTGTGGCTGCAGCTGCAGAGCGGCTCTTTAACTGGAAGTTCACAGCTGCTCAGGAAAACTGTGAGAAGAGAATGTTAATCCTTCTGGATTTTGCCTCCTCACAGTCGCACACTGCACGTGAAGATGGAACAACACGTGGGCCTAAACCGTATTCCGATGTGTCTTTTTGCCTGGTTTGGACGTGACATTTTCATGCGTTCTGATGTTTTTCATACACCAATTTTACGTTTTAAGAACTTTCGTTAAGTAAAAAAGTTTAAAATGTTATTTTGAATATTGTATAAACATTGTTATTTCTTAATTATTATTGTATAATGTTATTCCTTGGGTGTGGCTGCTTAAATAGTTGTAACATTTTATGATATTTTTAAAACTAACTTAAAAATAACAATTTGATATACAGTATATTATATATAACGTTAAAACTGTTTTGCTAATGTAGCTGCTGGTATGTTTTTTACCTTTCAGAAAACTTCAAAAGAACATAAACAAACGTTCTGATCTCCCTTAGCAACAACAGAAATCCCAGAATCCTTTTAAATATGCTAAAATTTACAAATCAAATCTTTTACAGGCATTGTGCCGTTTGGCAGCCATGATTCATTGTTTTATTCTGCATCTGTTGTGCTAATTTCTCTGTGGTTGTACATCTTAGGAGCCAAATGTCACATGCGTGTGAGTTTCGGGTACTGAAAGAACACAGGCAGAGGGAACTTTTCACAAAACTCACATCTGGAATGTTACATTGAGTAATACGTTCGCTGTCACTAAAAAATCATCCAAAATAGGGAGGATAATCGCATACCAAACCAGGCAGTGACACTAACCTAAACTCGACGCCAACCGCTGTAGACAAAGATTGATGGAACATTCTGAAACCATTAAATCTTTGTGGTTTCGCTTGTTGATGACTAAAAGCAGAAGAAAGAGAACGACTGAGCAACGGAATCTGAGTTCCTTTAAACAAATGGAAGACAAATCCTTTATCTCCATTCGCCTGAATGGAGCCCCCAGCTAACAGGGAGCGTTCTCAGAACGTTGGCTTTCATTCTCTAAAGGTTTTCCTAAGGTTAGGTCAGTAGAACCCTTCTTAATGTTACATATCACGTTTAACAAAAATGTTATTCTTAATTGTTAGTGGAACATTTTATAAACGTTATAGAATAAATGTTCTCTGAATAACGTTCTTATGATCAGCAGTAATGTTAATACAATGTCTGAAAAAGACGCTTTGAACTAAATAACATTTTTGTTACTAATGGAAACATTAGGGAAATGTTCTTACAACCTAAATGTTCATTATGCACAAATGGGATGGTGCTCATTACGACTG
>JAZGTJ010016568.1:0-12588 GCA_036877575.1 Botia almorhae
ATTTAACTGTAGATATAGGTGGAGATGTACGGTAAATTGAGATTTTGCTGTAGATATAGGTTTCGATATATTTATTCTATCCAAGATTAATATAGTTTATGTTGTATATGAGATTAAAATTTAAACTGATCTCTACATATATGATGGTTTCAGATGGTCACCATGATGGGAGAAGAGGCTCTTGTACCCAGACCGCGGAGCAGGTTGCCTGCACTGTGTGCTGCTGTTTTGGGGCTTCTTGCTCTGTTTTTTTCTTTCCTACTGGACTCTGATCAGGTCCCTGAGAGAGCAGGACTGATTGCTTTATGCCTCTTCGTGAAAACATTTGTATACAGTTTGTGCTTGTTTGCAGAGGAGAGGATCTTCCATTCAAAACAACGGTTAGAATCCAACAGTGTGTTTCATATATGTTTATTTGTTTATTTCATATATGTTTATATCTCTCCCTTATTCATTTTAGTTGCAGACTGCTTTGAATGGTGTTTAAATCCTGTCCATCTGTTCTAATATATTTGAATATATTCATTTAAAAATGTGTATATATAGCCTCTATAAAAATGTAAGACCTTTTATCCTGCTTTGCTACAGATATCATGGAAGCTTAAGTCGCATCTTTCAGGCATGCTTTAGTGGGCGTGTCTTTCTGGGAACGGTTATCCTTTTCCTAATACTAAAGATGGGAGGAGTTTCATTTTCCTATGAGCAACTGAGCACCATAAGTCTGACGTGTGCCGTTTACTTGTTCTCTAAAAGTCTGGGGATTCTGGTAAGATTGTTACACGTTAACTCTGTGCCAGCAGAACAGTGTCAATATCATTATCAAAAAAGACAATACATATTCAAGAACTCATCCAGCTATTGCTATGACAAAGGAAAGGAGTAATTCAGTTTTACAACGGTCCACATAGTCTACACAATAAGAAATATTTGGAATGATGAAGGCTTCATCTGCTATATTATTACAATAAACAAAATGCAATGAGAAAGCATTATAAGCACAGACATTAATTGATAAACCAGGCTTAAAGTACTCTTCAAAGCTAGTATCTATGCATTTTACAAAGATCAACTTAAAACACTTATTACTGACTTACATGACTTTCAGCAGTCTGTGTCTGGTGAAAAATTACATTACAATAAAATACAATGAAAAACAGTAAATTAAAGTAAATTAAGATAGATAAGGTAATCCTCGTCTCTCTCTCTCGCTCTTTCTCTCTCTTTAATGCTCATGCTCTCTTCATCTATATCTTTCTATGTATTATGTTTATATGTTACGTTTATATGTATCTATATGATATATGTTTATATGCTTCTGGCAGGGTCCTGCTCCTGTGGAGATCTCAGAAATCTGTGAAGTAGGGAAAATGAATGTGGCACATGGCTTTGCCTGGTCATTCTATATTGGCTACCTGAAATTTGTGCTTCCAGGTACATTCTATTTGCACTCAATATGAGCCATTACTCCTTGTCACCACTGAAGGGCAGAATTGACCCCAGTGTCTTCGTTACAATTATCTTTGTCATTGCCCAAACTGATCCTGTTTATGCAAGGAGTCTTTATGAACTAGAGTTCTTACTGTATCCTGAACAATATACACAGAATACTGGCTACCTTAAATCATAAATTAACCAATTCACAAAACAAGGCACTTTTTGGGAAATATTTAGATGAATTCTGTTCGTTTGTTTGTTACAATATTTTCTAGTGTTTTAAAAGATGGTTGTTTTTAAAGCCATTACACTTATTGGGGCCATTAACTGAAAACGTATTGCTTTTATAAGTTTTCAGGCTAGAAAAAATCTGATAAATGAATCTGATAAAATTATAAATTACATGATTAAGTGGCTTTAATGTAGCTTAATGTAGCAGTTGTAGCTTGTAGTGTAACTAACTATATTAAAAGAGTAGTCGAGCTGTAGTTGTGAATCTGTGAGTAAGTTAGTTTGTCAAGCTGCAGTTTCTGCTGTATTGTTCTCAGTTTACTGTGTGCATGAGAGATGATCACCTCTTTCATTTCCATTCTCACTTCTGGGTTCTTTCACCTGCAGATCTAGAGAACAAGGTCAAAAACTACACCGCCACAAGGATGAGACTGAGCTCCCCTCGTCTCCACATTCTTCTGCCCCTCAATGCTGCAGCCCTAAACAAACCTGAAGATGAAGACAATCATATAGTCTTCCATGAGAATCTTCCAGAACTACAGCTTGATAGAGCAGGGGTGCGAAAACGTAGCTACAAGAACAGCGTCTACAAAATCACAGGCCAGAACAACGAGGTAGGCAGTTTAGTTGACCAGAGAGGAGATATTAACTTATATCCTTTTTAAAAGCTACAAGTAAGTGGTTTTAAAGGTAGCAACATTTTCATTTAAGCACATTTAATTGGATCAAAACATATTTACACATTTTTAAACATGTGTTTTACATGTCTGAACGTGATTGCACATAAGTGAATCATTAATATTTGTCTGTTTTGCTAAAGGAAAACTTTTGTACAATTTAAATGCCTATTTCTGCTTGAAGTTAATTCTGTCAGCTTGAAGGAGCAACAAAGCATAAAAACGTGTTTTTTTTCAAGACTGAGGCAGCTTTGTGCTCACATTTTTGCCACACTCAAAATCAAAAGCAAGGTTGTTATGGCAATATTATCTTAAAACGTATTCACAGATGCATACTTATAAAATCCACCAACAATAGTACACATTCCAGCACGCATACATATTGTAATGTACTATGTTTTAAAACATGCTAATCTTAATTTCACACATTATATTGAAGTCTAGAGTGCACACTGTGATACGGTTTTAAATCCAGAGAAACCCAAACATTTTACTGCAAAACAACTCCTTCTTGTGGCCAAAAGGCGTATTGTCACTGAAATGAAATAAATGTTTTACCTTTTTTGTTTTGTTTCTAGACGTTTTACTGTGTTCTGGAATATGCCACACCACTGCAGACACTATATCAGATGTCCCAGGAGAGAAGTGCAGGGTTTGGAAAAAGCGAACGAAAAGAGCAGGTCTTACTCTTCTACAGAACCCTCAGCCACATCCTGGAAAATTCTCTGGAATGCCGGAATCGATTCCGTCTTCTACTCATCGATGGTGAGAAATGTATCACACCAAAAGCTTCGTCCCAGAAATGATCAAAAGACATTATTTAAAATCCCCATGAACTGGCTCAACAAGCACAGTTTTCTTAAAACAGGAAGTTGGGATGGAACATATCAAAGCACTCTAGATATAATATGCTTTCAAGTTATGTTTAGCTTTAAAACATATTAATGCATAGAAATGGTCTTTATCCAGTAACACCAAAAATGACTATAAAAAGTAACATAAATGCATTAGTCAAAATCCCTGCACAATAATTCTGCTTAGTGTCCATAAGCTGATTTTTTGCATCTGTTTGACAGATGAGAAGACATGTGAGCCACATTATCTCTCCAGGAAGATAATTCAGAACCTGAAACAACAGGAAGGAGAGATACTCATGAATCCAGTCCAGGAGGTCCATCCACTTCCAGAAGGGGGTCTGATAAGAGATTTAAATGGTGCTGTGCGTGGTGTCTTTCCAGAAGAAGAGATGAGCAGCCTTCCCACCCTCATGTTCAGCATCCCTGGATCATTACAATCAGATCCTGTAGAAACTACTGATAATTATGGCCATCATAACAGTAGGAGATAAACTCCTGTGACAGCCAGTTTAGGAATTATGGGAAATAAAATCAAACTATGAGCTGTGCTCAGCTTGTGTTGCCAATTATTTCTTTTTTGCTTGGGCTATTTAGCAGAGTTTTTATAAAATTTGTATTAATTAAAGTAATCCAGTGTCTGTGACACCTGCGTTGTCCTGACACATGCACTTACATGATGGGCATTTTGAGTGAATAACTTTAGAGTCTTCCTTTAGAGGCTCAGTGTCCTCTATGTTTAAGAAGAGCAAGAGGTACCGGCTACCTAGGAACAGTGATACAAACATCATCAGAATCAGTAGGGCCTTATTAATGGCCTATTTGCTATTCAGATTTTTCTGTAAGAAGTTTTTCCTTATTATCAATAAATACATTTAAAACATCCCTGTTGTTTTCAGTGAAACGATTCTTCTTTGTGTGTATGAATTATTTTCTATGTCCTGTGGCAGAATAACTACAAGAGAAGGAGAGAAACAGGTTTAAACAAGCTATGAAAACCAACACGCAAGTGGTTTGTAAAACTAAGGAACAAGGTTCACTACTCTACTCTATTACAAATACTGTAGAGTTTACAAACTGTAATGCTAAAGAAGTTTTCAATCTGGTTAATTTTCAGTTGGATGTGGGTGAGATTGTATATCTTTGCTAGTAGTAAGTGAATGAGTAATTGTGTGTAAAAAATTATTTAGTTTAAATTGGTTTAAAAAAACAAACAGTATTTATTTATGTTTTAAGGAAAACTGTTTTAAGACTTCAAAAATGAATGTTGCAGCTCCAGACAGTTAGATTACCAAGAATTAGATTGTCATTTATTTAAGCAGCTGACTGAAAAAATATTTTTGTCAGTGTTTGTTTTGACAGTGACGGATGAACCATCATGAGTTTAAATCTATTGTTTTTAAATACGTTTGAGGTACCATTATTGTATTTTCTTGCAGTTTAGTTTTCAGTTTAGTCAAGTGCAGAAACACAGTCACAAGAACCAGAGCCAAAGTCAGTAAAAAAATGTTATCACATTATTAAACCTGGTTGATGGTCTTGCCTTATTCATATATTATTAACAATTATAATTTGCAATAATAAATTCCTGCTACACAACCATTTGCACACTATGGTGTTATTTGCTTCCTTATTTGGCTGTTCATGAATATGTACAAGGTTTGGGGTTGATTTATCACCTACTCATTTACATGTTTTGTCATTTCTTAGAAGTGATTCTACAGAACTCTTTACCAGTTCCTGATTATGGTATCGTAAGATGATTTTCTACTTCTGCATGCTTTAGCATTGCACTGTGACATCACAGCTGTGTCAATAGGCGGCAGGGTTTGTTAATAACAGTGATCAAAGGTGAAATAACAACAAAAAGTCCCATAACGTGACTCAGAGCCAGACGTCAGGCAAACAACCAGAAGTTGATGATTCAGTGATAGTGTCAGTAAGGCAGAACGTGTGTAAAATCACGTCTAGTGGCTTATTTAAATCAAACCGTTTTCATAGAGTTTATATATTTTTTTTATATTTATGTCTTATGGAGAAACACAGAATTAAACTCAGATCTTTAGCACCTAAAATACTATAGCATTTAAAATATTAACATACTGTGGCAAGTTACTAAAATAAATGTAAAAACCAAACATGTATAATGGTGTAAAACAATACAATTGGTTACAATTCATTTACTTTAGCAATCTTTTTAAAAACCATCACAATATTATCAATAAGAGTAGAAATGGAAACGGTCGTGAGGGACATTCCGCCCTTACAGAAAGAGTAATTATTTATTGGCAGGGCTGTTCAACAGGATTTGACTTCCCAGAGTTAGTCTTTCTAGTCATGTGAGTCTCACCTGTGAATAATCACATAACATCTCAGTACATCAGTGATCTGTGTGTGACGTCAGGAAACGTGTTGGTCTTAATAAAAACGTGTTTCTTTGTATAAAATATAAAGACCTCTTACATTTTTATTTTTATATGAAAATCTAACATCTATTATATTAATAGCTAATATGTAATTCAATTTTAAAAATGTCTGTATAATTATTACGCAGACAGTTTAAAGACCTCATATTATTCGACAAACTACATAAATGTATTAAGTATGCTATTAAAATACATTTGTCAAACCGCAAACTATTTTAGCAAACAGCTAAAATCTAAGTATTATATTATATTCATCAACGCAAGAGTTAGGTTAAGTTACACTCACTACTAAACCAGTCTGATCTAACCTTTCAAGGGTTTGCGTAATATCGCCCAACCCACAAACTCCAGCTGATGCAATCCGCCGGCGACTATAAATACAGACCGCAGTGAAAAATCGAACATTTCAGTCTCTTGCATTCATGGAAGGAAAAACGAAACACATTTTGGAAGAGGTGGGCGAGCTCTCGGGGAATCACTCGGAGGAAATAACGTTAAAATGGTCTATACACAAGCTCTGGTGTTCGGGAACGGAATGTCCGTCAGGTCCGAGCAGGAAAACTTAGTGGAGAGTTTAAAGTTTCTCCAGTACTTCAAATTAGACAAAGAAAAATCAACCCCCTGCGGCAGGCTCATGAAAGCACAAAGTTCATCAAGTGAGTATCCTTTTTGTTCTCCGAAACGATCTAGACAAGGGGATCGGGGCAGGTTGTCACACTAAAAATTATCCAGTGCTTAATTTCTCATAAATTATAAGGTTTTAGTTAAAAGTCCAATCACACAAGTGCTTGTTTTCGAACTCTTTTTGAAGCACCTAGTTTTATATTATTAAATAAGGATAGTGTTTGTAAATGATATCGTCCAAACAAAAAATTCAAGTATCAAAATATTTGTATAGTATCTCTTCGCTAAAGTCAAGGCCCAGATATGTTTGTATGTTTAAAAATTTGGTAACACTTCAAATATAACGTTTTTTATTTGTTAACATTAGTTATGGACTAACAATTATTAAAACTTACAGCATTTATTAACCTTCGTTCATGCTTATTTCAACATTAAAAGTTGTACCTGTTAACATTAGTTAATGGTTAGTTAGTACATGGACAACGAACTAACACAACTAATAATGAACAATTGTATTTGCATTAATTAACATTAACAGATATTCAAAATACAGTAAAAATATATTGCTTATTGTTAGTTTAACTAATGTTAACAAATGAACCTAATTGTAAAGTGTTACCAAAAATGGCTTAAAATATCCCCACCCAGAGAAATGTTTACAATATAATAAGTGCCCTGATACTGTCTCTTGTTAAGGAAAATAATAATAAAGTGTGCTTTTAAGAAAGTTTTATGACTAGTACAGCACATTGGCCCAGCTTTTCAAAACTGCAGCACAATTCAGAGCATCATAATTCTGACCATAAACAGTGCAGTTCATGACAGTGTAGATCAGGTGATGACACGTGACTGTATTTAATGCACACTATTGTAATCTTATTAGCTATTAGTCACAGCAAAACCGCTGATGCTCGTGTAAATGTTTTCTCTAATCAGCTGATCGTGACTCTTTCTTCCCATTTACCCACAGGTCTAGGATCTCAGTGTAGTTTGGAGGAGGACGAAGGCGAAGACGCCTGTCTTCAGCTCGATCTATCCAAACGCATCGAGAAGTGCCTTTCTGATGCCAAAAAGGCGAGTTTGCGCTGTCAGGAGCTGCGCCTACCCAGGCGCATGACAGAGCGCGTGGCTGGAGACATCCTGCGCGCCTCCGAACACGAGCCTTGCGGGATACGCGGGGCCGTGATTCACGTGTTTATGAATAACATGGGCACACCACAAAAACTGGGCACAGTGACGCCCGATGAGAGTCTCACGCCCATCTTCGAGCTATCGGTCATCTTACAACCCGATCTGGACGGATGGCCGCCCCTGAAGAGCTTGTTCGGTGGGGGGAAAGTACTGAGGCTGAGACGGGAATACCGGCTGATCAAACGGAAGCTGTACTCATCCGCCGCTCCTGTTGTACTTGAATGTTTTTAGCATTAATATGGGAACTAGGGGAAAAGGAACAGATAATCTCTAAACTCTTCCAAGTCATAGGAAACGTTTTGTAAAGCAAATAGTTTGGCACATTATTGCTCAATGTTATATTAATTTATTTCTAAGTACACTGAATGCTTTATAAACTTATCAAATATTTTACTTTAACTTTAATGAATAGCATAACTAAACATTATTGCGTTGTATAATGTTTGGCAGATCAATATACATTCGACAATACATTTTTACAGCATTTACTACTGTTAATGTAAGTTACTGCAAATACTATTGTTTTTTTGTTCGTGTTAGTTCATTGCACATTAACTAATCTTAACAGATACCATTTTATTATTTGAAAAATGTATCTGTAAATGTTAAAATTAAGATGAACTTAGATTAATGCATACTGTATGTTTCGTTAATTGTTAGTTTATGGGAACTAGTTAACAAATGGAACCTTAGTGTAAAGTTACTAAAATATAAAGTCATGTTTTTTCTATAAATTCATATTCGAATGTACACAACTCACTGATCTGTTAAGTATTACACAAAATGTTAGTGATCTGTTATGAAGGGTTGAAATTTGTAAGACACTATTTTGTTACTTGCTGTTGTTAAGATACTACTGTGATATAAGGTCTTAAATATTACATTTAAGGGTGTTACTACATATTGTTTTGATTCTGCTGTATTGTTTGCACAGATGTTTAGTGATATAGGAGGGTTCATATATGAATCACTCCAATGCTGTCGTAATGACATCACTGTTAATTGTTATTATTGTCTTTTCTTAGAACTTGAGAATAAAAGAGACAAGCTGGCTTTGTCTTCCAGAAAATCTAAACTTAGGTATTTGTAAGAGCACAACAGAGCTTAATAAAATATTTTTAACACAAACCATTCATTTGCAGATTCTCATTTTATTATTTTATTAAATTCACAACACATACATAAACACTGTACACAAAGACCCTGTACAAAACTATATGTTCCTTCTAAATGCACAGTCTAGTTAAGTTTCACCTGAAGCTTCGCAGACTGATAAAACGGGCAAATGAATATAATACAGTGGCCCTTTTAAACTCAATCCAAAATGTATTATTCAATTTTGTCCAGACAAAAACAAAATGAAGGGAAATGAGACAAACACTTTCATCTCTATTGCTCTTTCTGGTTAATCAGTGTTTAATAGCTACCAACACAGCACAAACTGTTTTAATAAGGCGACAATAATGTCTGTCTTGTATAATGGCTTGTGAAGTTTAAAGAAGTGACATTCTGTTTTCTAACCATCCAATGGTTATGATGGCAATACATTCCACATGAACAATGCGATATAAAATTTTCAACTAATCGAGTCCTCTAAGCTCAAATGAACGTGTCAGAAAGATCTGACCTGTCCTGTGGGTCTTCTGTCAGAGCACACTGGACCTGTTTTTCAGGTCGATGCATGGTCTAGAAAATTCTGGAAACAGGTTTTCTGTGAATGATGAAGTGGGCCCTTGAAAATCTCCTGACATGGAGGGAAAATATCCCTTGTGTCCAATGTCCACTGATCTAGACTGCATCTTTAAAGACAGCTGCATCTGCTGAATCAAACCTCAGGCATTGAGTAACTAATCCAGAATGTGTCAAAGAAAAAGGGAATCAAAAACTAGTATATCCTCTGAGAAATTCATGCTTCACTTTTTCATCTTCATATCGGCCTCAATGGCACTGCGGCGCCCTCTGGTGCCTCCGTCCTGAAACAGCAGAAGAGCAGAAAAGAACAAAACTTGAGCAAATCAAAACACGTCATCTACTGCCCTAACACACCAGACCATCAGTGCTAAAAACTAACTGGACATTACCTGAAACAGGAAGTCTGTGTATAAGTTTGATACTACAACAATATGCGATTTATTCTAAGCAGACAGTAACATTACAAATGTTACTGCTGCAATACAAAGATACCAAAATTGCTCATAATATACTACAGAAAGATTAAAGCACAACAATTAAAACAGCACAAGTTCGAGTCAGTAAAGCAGACACTTTATTAAGCTTTCTTGATTCTTTTGGAGGTCAATAAAAAAAATCAACTAGTGTCAGCACTCCAATCAGGAAGTATATAGAGCAAAACAACTTACTGTAACCGCTAAAATTATCATGGTGACATTGTATAATAATATAATAACACTGACCAATGCTGGAGTCATGGAGTGATCAGCTCTGACCAATTAGAATATCTGAGTGTCAATGTCATGTCGCAATTGTGTGTGCGTGTTTTTATGTGTGTGCGTTTGGAAAGAGGGGACAGGAAACGTCTTGTGATCTTCAGCCTGGATACTTACAAAAAGAGAGAGAAGAAAAGCAGGAGATGCCATGGAGAGGCTGTCCTGTAGGACAAACAGCAAAGTGAGAAAAAGAGAGACCTACACAAGTTCACTATATAAAACCTATTCTATGAAAACTCACAGGCAGAGAGACAGACGTACAGCTGAGCACACTGCAAAAGTGTTATAACACAGCAAAGCAGGAGACATGAGAGAACACAGTAATCTAAACAAACTATCTCTGACCATGAGATGAAACACTCTGGACTGGGGGTGGGTGGTATGAGAAAATACACAATAAAGGTCTGTCATGAGTTATTTTTGTAATAACTGATAGACTATATTTTAAATAACCATGAAAGAAACTGCCAAGCCCTACATCAGAGATGCAGTGTTACACTACAAAGGAACACACTGGCTTCTCTACACAGATATTTGCAGATAAGAAAGAAAGGACAGATCAAGTTTTGTGTGTTAGCCAGATGAAGGAATGAGGTGATGTTTGTGAGTGTTTTAGCGTTTCTATGACGACTGCAGTACTCCAGCATCAACTCAAATAGTGAGCATGGTGATGAAAATATTGTCACGTTTCAGACGATTCAGGTTGAAAAACTTCTCACCGCTGAACAAAACCATGCAAACGAAAAGCAAAACAATGAAACTACAAAGACTATGACTTCTCTTTGGTCTGGTGTGCATTTAAAAAAAAAAAATTCTAGACAAAATCAAGACACTTTTTAACCCAACACACATCACACACGCCCGACAGGTTTACATGCACACAATAATGACACTCCGGTCATGTTTCCAAATAACATTCATAATTATATAATCAGATCACTTCATTAGAACAAGAATTCTGTGCATTAAAGAAAAACAACAGCCATGTGGAGACCCAGAACAGAACAACTTTTGTGCATGTTAAAACCATGTGTTTGCACTTCTCACCTGTGCTGTGACACCCTTGATCCTCACCTCTGAGTGTGTGTATATATCACTGACCTTCTCATTTGTGTCTTGTTTGGAGTTGTTCCTTTTCCTTCTTGCTGGTGGTTCTGGCTCTAAATGAGGGTCTTTGTGTGCAGGACTCAGGGTCTATGTACGAGACTGTGTGTTAGTGCACATTACGCTACTCTATGGTCAGGGACTTTAGCAGGTCAGTTTGCATATATGCGTGTGTGTAAGGGACAGAGGTCATGGGTCTGATCAGAAAGAGTTTCTCCCTGTAGTGTATTTAGTGTAGGTGTGTGTCTGTGTGTGAGTGTGTGTGTGCTTTAGTGTGGGCTGTACTTTATCTGACGAAACCTGTCAAGAACATGTCTGTGTCGTATTTTACCCCAAAATAAAAAAAACATGTTTTTCATGAAGAAAATAAAGTTTATATTAGATTTTAGGACCATTGTGACAATAAAGCATGTGACTCCTAATTGTCATTGCTGTACAAGGTTTAAAGTATTCATACTTCATGGTAGTGTTTGTTGTACTCATTTATTTCTGATTTTAAAGCAATCCTTTTTTTTATTAAACAAGAACATAACAGAAGTGTTTAAAAATCTCCTTACCTTACCCTGACTATAAATAATGATTATTTATCATTTTAGTCTTCAGTAAATGTCAATTTAATTTTATTCGTTTGTGTGGACATGTTACGTTCATAAACAGAAACGTGTTGAGGATGGTGGAGCATTTGTAGCTAGTTATCCATGTTAAAGGGATAGTTCACCCAAAAGAATAAACTAACTCTCACCTATGTCATTCCGAACCTTTATGACGTTTTTAGTCAAAACATGGAAGACATACAGTACATGTAAGTCATACAGGTTTGGAATTACATGAGGGTGGGTAAATGACGGAGGATTTTTTTGTTTTTGGTTGAACTATACCTTTAAAAAAAATAATTCCACAAAGGACTTGCAATTTTATGTCTCAATCAGAGATGGTGATAGAGAGACAAAACAAAAGTTGCAAATTGCAGCTTAAACAAAAAAATCGAATTGTGTCCAGACAGTGTAATTAGCATTATTGTATTAGTGTAATGTGAATGAGATTGCAATTCTGAGTGTGATCTTGAGGTAAAATATGATCCAGCCATTTCTTCAATAACTTCAAAAACCTCATTCGTCCTGGATTAGCGATTGAGTTCATAACAGCACAGGCCAAAGTATTTGGACAGAGAAACTTTTTCTTGCAGTGCAGCAGTTTTGGATTTTAAATAAAATACAGCTCAGGGCTGTAGTGCTGAACGGACGGTTTAACAGCTGTCCTCCCATTACCAAGTGGAAAAATCAATTTATGAAGATTACCTTTGTGTATAACAACGACATGTGCAGTTCTTGGTGGCAAATCCACTTTGTGTGTATTGACTGCCATTAAGTCCATAGCCAAAAGACATTACCAGACCTTAGGTAATTTTGCTGATGCTCTGCTAGGTTGTTTTCAGCTTGTGACTGCTTTTTGGACTAACTTCAAGTTCACTGACTCTTTGGTAGCATCACCAGATGTATATGGTATGGTATATGGTTTCATCATATGGTTTCAAGTTGTTCTTACTTTGCACATTTAGAAAATACTATTTCGCTCTGGCTCTCATTTCCTGAGCCGTTTC
>JAZGTJ010016569.1:0-12588 GCA_036877575.1 Botia almorhae
CAACAGATCATTGGCTCACCTGCTGACATCACATCCCCCAAACTGGAGGAGGAGCTTCCACTGGACTTACTATTGAAATGAGCAGACAAACAGAAACAGAAATGGAACATTATTAGTTTTGACGTCCAAACGCATGAGTGGACTACTTGCTAAATCTTATTACTACATGCTATGAATGCTAATATCTCATTGCTAATGCACAAAACCTGGTCAGACCCACTGACTCTATGTCAATATCCATGTACCCAGAATTGAGGTTGCATGTAAGCATTCATAGTCACCTGGGTTTGAGGGCCAGTCATCTGATTTCAAACTGCAAGTGGGTGTCATCAGACCCAGTTTTGAACAAATCAAATGTCAAGCAATCTAAACACTATTTTTTGGATCATTTCAAATTGGAAGTAAACTACCTGTTAGAGTGTCAAAGCAACGTCCTAACCAGGTACTGGACCAGCCTCTTATCTACTAGTCTCACTTACAGACCAACTAATGAAGTAGATCTCAGCTGGGTTTGCCTAAAGGCCCAGATTTTACATTGTGCGTCAACTGTCAATGTGCAAAAGTAAATAAAATAGCCTCAAAACCAAACATGGACATTTATAAATATGATATTGCTTTAATAATTAATCACACATATCCCACTGTGGTAGGAAAGAAATATGTTTATCCCTGTTGCAAGTTAACCTGTACATAATGTAGTGTGGTTAGTGTTTTCTTTTACCTTAGTTTTGTTCATTGGTTTTGACTATTAGGCTGTTAGGCTATTAGGCTATTCATTACCATATAACAGATAAGTCAGAACTAAATATGAAGTTTATTGGACGGATGACCTTTGACGTTTAAATCCAATTGGCTTCAGTATTGCTTGTTTTCATCAGTCTACCAGGCTGTTACAATGAGCATTTACCATTAAGGATTAGTTCTGTGATATAAAGGTTGTGAAACTGTCATTTAAAAAAAAACAGGTCCTAAACATCACATGAAAAAGAAAAAGGGTATTTTGATATTTTACTTGCTTGTCGATAGTCAGACAAGCAACGCGTCAGAACGCAGTTCCCACTTGTAAACGCAGCTTTGTAGTCTTGGCTTGTTGGTTCTTAGGGCAAAATGTTAAATGCTCTCTCTCTCTTTGTAAGTCGTTTTGGAAATAAGCGCCTGCCAAATTAATAAATGTAAATGTAAAGTAGTAAAACGTCCGGCACTGTGACACTACTCATCAAACACTGGGTTACTGTAGCTGGTTTAAAACTTATACTGTATCATAAAAAAATTAAACATGCAGCAACTTAATTTAATATTTAACATGGTCTGAATTGGCAGACACTTCTATCCAAAGCAACTTACAGTGCATGCAATGTACACGTTACTTTCAATACATGCATTCTGTGGAAATCAAACACATGACCTTGGCGACCAGTTAAACTACCAGAATGCTGCAGAAAAATGCTTTACATTTTGTGTAGCATGTTCCTACAACAAAACGCTATTGTATCTATTATCTATAGTAAAGAAATCATAGAGCATTTGGTTTTCTGCAGACTAGAACTGGCAACTAAAATAGTATATATTTTATATACTGTATATATATTTTATTAATTTTTCAAATAACCTATTATATAGTACAATAAAATGATTAAATGCACATGCTAGAAATATGCAGTGGTTCATATTTTGGAGAAAATCTTTTAGGGATTTTATTGCAAGGTTACTTTCAAGCTGCAATTAGGAACTTTTGACTCTCTATCGCCATCTCTGTTTAAAGCATAAAATTGCAAGTTACTTGCAGAGTTTTTTTTAATGTTTAGGCTAATTTACAATCAACTGCTGTACAAACAAGCTACAAACAGTCCACTATCCTCAGAACCACACATGCAATATAGTAACCGGATCATAAATCATTAACATATATGTAGCGTTGCAAAATGGTATAAGGTAAGCAGATGTTTTAAACACTGATCTATCATGATCTCACTTAATAATCATTTTTAACCAATAAAGTTACGATTGCAGCTTCAATCAATAAATCAGGCTTATCTTGTTAGGAATATTTAGGACCATCAGGTCATGGAAAATCAAATGCTCCAACTCACTAGGAAGGGTCTTTGTCAGCTTACCCTTGTACGCGACTTTTCTTCTGCTCCAGCTGTGCTCTGATGTGCTCCAGTTTCAGTGGACTGGGGATAAAACCAATCTCACAGCCTTCTTTCACCAGCCTGCCAATCCACCAGTCATTATTAAACTTCTGCATATGGAGCAAAGAAAGGACAAAAGAAATGAATACTTAGATAAAACTGTACAGCGTGGCATTTTTTGGGAAAGCAGCTTTAATAATGAATTTTGGTTCGGATTTGCCATATTCAAAGTAATTAGAGAATCTTTTCCCAGTATTGACCCTGTCACTAATGGGCCACCAGGCTCCAGTACCTCTTTGATGTGCAGGAAGTCTTTGGCGTCGAATGAGATGGCAGTTCCCGGCACAGGCACATCTTCATCCAGAGCGCCACAGTAACTGACATTTGTCTTCACAGCAAAAGCCACAGCTTTGACCTGGAATTCAATGTTTTTAGGATGGAATTACATAATAAGAAACTTAAGGAATTAATTACAAAGTTTCAGACATCTTTTATGTCATTATGGTCAACGTGTGACGAACTTCTAAACATGAGGTAAAACAATGCTATTATTACAACAACAAAAGCTAAATCTGTTATGGTATTTCCAGTAATGTCTTCCATTTGTGTGTCAAAACTTAAAAATGCACTATGCAATAACTAATCCTTTATATTGATTACTTTGAAATCAAACATAGTTTCTATATGCATGTGCATGAGTATAATATTGCTGTACAAACAATGTAACACATTCCATTCCATTATACTTCAGTAATATTATTATGTAGCAAGGGTGACCTTTGCCCTCTCCAGCTGCAGTGCAGCCTGCTGTTCTCGCTCCTGCCGGCCCTGACTGCCCCCCTCCGGCCTCTCCTCCTCCAGTGACACATCTGAGTCAGACGGCCTGCTAGTGTAGGAATCAGCTGAGCCCTGCCAACAGACAGCAGATGCCACATTACATACATGCAGTACATGCTGCAACTTAAAGCCCCTCCCCAAACCTGCCACAACCATTTGGTCATTGGACCAGTAGCCAAAATGGGTCACGTATAAATCTTCATGGTTGTGACAGCATGCATAGTATTTAATCTACATTTTGTTGCTTGGACCCCCCTGGCGGTCCTAATCCTTTCCCAGCCTAATTAGAAACAAAAGAAAGTTGCTTTACGATGAATTTGTTTTTAATAATGAAAAAAAATGCAAAATCAAAGACCAAAAGGTTTGATATCGTAATCTGGCCAAAATTATGTTTTTCATTATGTTTGTAACCAATTTTGATGTTTTGAAACAACTCGCTGATGCAAACTATCAAGAAAACGTCATACTGGCTGTTAATCATACACACCTCTTAATTGCCACTGGAACAAATCAAACTGATCAAACATTTGAGTAGACCTCTGGAAAATAAAATCTTAATGCTACATAAGTGTGAAGAACCTTCGGCCAAACATGAGAAAAGAAATTCCACACACTCTCTCTCCTGTGTACATTTGCCAAGCACTATCATCAAAAACTACATACAGTGGATTTACAGCATACATTTGACCAGTTCCCAGCATGCTTCCTGGGATTCGAACCCACAATCTTGACATCACTGGTGCCACGCATTACCAGTTGAACTACAGGAGCACATCCACTTACTATAGGTTCCAAGATAAGCATATGATGAACCAAATGATTACACTTGCAAGCACAGCATCCTGGTCTTTATATACACATGTCTGGTATGCTGGATTTTTATTATGTCTGTGATTCTAATGGTTGTTACTTCAGTCTTCTGCAAAACACAGGTCAGCAAAAGCCCCACCTGTACCTGTGTTTACTGCTAGCTAGACCTGTTAATCCATAGAGTTCCTCAAGCAAACAGAAAACAACACCTGTAAGCTGAAGGTGACTTCTGTTAAACAACTGACGATCTGTTAAACAGAAAATTAAAAGCATGTACATCATATTATATGTACTACTATAAACCTTGTTACACTTTGTTGATGTTGCTGTAGTAATTATTTATACAAATATTGAATGTTTGTTACATGAACAAAATGTTTCACAACATTGTGAAACATCAGTCATCACAAATAGTTGTATATAATAACATTTAGTTTGGAACACAGGTTAAAACAGCATAACTAGCAGTATGCATAAAAATAAGATGGACTGCATATTTACCTCAAGGCATCTGGCACTGTTTGAGACAAATAAAAACAGACTGGATTCTAAAATAGACTAACAGACTACAGACAACTTCATGCTTAAATCTCCAGCTGGACAGAAAGCTGTTATGTTTGAAACATCATAAATATAGCTGTCTAATTATAAGCTTTCAACACCTTGTTCTGCTGTCCATTTATTTCTGCTAGTCTTCTCATTAGTTCCATCGTCTATCAGCAAATGTTTTTAAACACACTATTCCATTCTAACTCGCTATATATTCTTAATCTGGTGCACAAATACCGCCCCAAAGATGCCCTGGGAAGCTCAACAGACAGAGTGTATTTTCTGATCATTTCTATACAAGCGCATACTCTGCATACATGTGGATAGCTCCATTTAAGTGTGCATAGCTTTACTGCATCCTTCTCAGGACTGTGAAATACTTCACAACACATAACTGGAACATTTTCACCTGATAATGCATAAGAGAATCACCTGATCCCCATAGAGATAATAAAAACATGCACCACAAATAACATTCACACTTATTCCCTTTAGGACAGCAAGGACAAGTTACACAGTCCTGTAAATAATGAGAGATACTGGCCAAAGTGAGGTGAAGTGAAGCTAGGAAACTGTATTCTGGTAATCCAATTTGGAAACAACATTACCTCAAGTCAGTGAAAAGAATGATCTTGTCAATATCGCATTAGAGAGAGAGGCAGAGAGAGAGCAAAAAAAGCCTCGCAGTCGGTTAAAAAATCTTAGCACGCTGCCTACGGTGAACCGCTTGTTCCCAGAAGACAGCGGCTCCACACAAACTTACTTCAGCAGGGACCCAACTGAGGCCAGTGAGTCCAAACACAAAACGTCTCATTCGGGAAACAGAAAAATGCACAAGTTGGCTTATTTTTCATCATGAAGTGATGATTTGAAGCAAAAAATGAAAATTTAAATAAATGGCTTTCATCCTGGATTTTGATGAGATAACATTCTTTTTGCTGAAGCGTGAAAATTATAACATCCTAAATTAGACAATGGGCCTAACAAAATGTTAATCTGAAGGAAAAGGTGTTTCTCATCAAATAAATTATGAAATTAATTAAGTTTTACACATTTCCACTGGGTTTCCAAATCTGATATAAAACCCTTCAAGGATCTATATATAGAACAAAGTGGAATTTTGGACTTCTGAATGTGATTTTAATAGAAATCTAATGTGTCTCCAATACATTCTCTTACTATTATAAAAAGTTTTAGTTTAAATTAATATATTTTATAAACTTAAATTATTACACATCTACCTCTGCGTACCACAGAGTGTGTGTTTCAATTACATGGTCATTCAAAAATAAAAGTAGTGTGTGAGTGAGAGGCTTAAATATTATTTTTGGTGAATCATTTAAATTGTTATTTTCTGTAGTACACACACAGCCCACTATACCTTACACACATTCTCTTCATACACTAGAGAACTCAGAAACACATGCATATACATGCACAACATTTCACACTGATTATCCTGTCTGTAAATCGATGGATTTACAGCTGCATACGTACAGAACAGCGAAATCTAAACACATCTGATGAAAATCAGAGCAGGATGTATGAGTCTATGACACACAGACACACAATCCCTGATGATTTTTCCAGACTCTTGGCTTGATTTTCAAGTGGGGCACATAAGCCATGTGACTCATTACATTCTACATATTAGGAGAAAATGACTCTGTCTGTCACTTTAACAATTACACAGTTTATGATAAAACATTATACAACTTCAGTCTTACAGAGGCAGCTGCTAGACCCCAAAGAGAATAACAAGACATAATGCTCCAGCATAATCCTAAACAAACTCCAATTAAAGAATGAATGAAAGATCTTTCCTTCTTCATTTTTTGGTAGTAGCGTTCCTAAAATGTGGCGTATAGAATAGGAGTGAATGATCATGGGAAATGTGTGCTTTTAAGAACACAAACAGAAACACACCTACACACAAACCTCTGATAAACATCTCCCTATAGTGCACCCACGGAGATCGGTGGGCTGCATCTTAGAAAATCGTGGTACACTGAGTCTCACAGGCCGTGGATGTGCTGCACAGCTGATCCAGGGTTCGGCGCACGCACACGAGCGCGGTCACGCGCACACACACATATAGCCAGTGGGAAAACACTATATATAGCCGTAGTCAATTCCAATCGAGAGAAAAATAACTCACCGCCTCCGAGTCTTCGAATCCATGCAGGTACAAATTGTCATACATGGAGGTTTGCTATTCCAAAAAGGTCTTCTTGAAGAATAGAGGAAATAAAGAGAGGAGAAGGTGGTGAAGAAGATGTAGAGGGGGGAGGAGGCAGCCAACACCACCACCAAAAAAAACCCCAAATCGATGGGGATAACGATCCCCTTGGTCCACAAAGAAAGAACAGAGATGGAATAAAGGGTGAGAGATGCCTCACGAGAAAGAGAGGATGGAAAGAGAAAGAAAGAGAGAGAAAGAGAAGGAAAGCAGGCCTGTGCAGATGGCTCGGCCTGCAGGCTGGAGTGGATCCCTCGTTCAGCCTCCAGTTCTCTCACATCCTCAGGCAGTGAGAAGCTTCCCAACGGCTCACTGACGCGGACATTTCATCATCTCTCAGCACACACGCTCACACACACATACGCGGCACGGCTCCCCGCATCAGAGAGAAAGAGAGGGAGAGAGAGTGAAAGAGAGAGAGAGCACCCTTCCTCAAGCTCAGCCTGATGACACAGTTGACCAGCTGTATGCTGATTGGCCGAGCAGCCTCCCAGTCAGAGCTGCTGCTGACGTCTGTTCTCCTTGACTGTGAGCGCTGATGAAAGGGAGAGAGAGAGAGAGACACACACAGAGAGACTCTCTCTGTTTTTCCTTTCATTCTCTCTTTCTCTGTTATTTCATTACAGTGTACAGTCAATTTTTCCTCCATCTTCCCCTTTTGTTTGGATATTATCTTTGCTTCTTAATGTCATTTTCAGAATAATTTTTTGCACATTTTTTCCGGTTGAAGTGTTTTTTAATTCGTCCAATGAAAACTATGGAATTAAAAATATACACGCACATAAATATATTATTCTTTAATAATGTACATAGTAAAACACTACATAGAATTATTTGATTTAATACATTAGGATAATCAATATACAAAAGGATTGTTGGATCTGTGATTACTGCTCTCATGATTATTACTTCAAATAACAAGCCTATCTAATGACAATCCTGCATTAAACCATAAGGACCAGACCCATGTAGAATCAAACAAAGACAAGGATAATATAAACAAAGTATGACCTTTAAATGTGTTTTAACAAATAGACCTATTGAGTAGGTGAACAGATTTAGTTTTTACCTCAGCCTAAAATTGTGAGTGAAGTTTAGGTTAAACTTATTGCCAAAACCTAATTCCTTATTTATTTCGATTGCAGTGTGTTTACCTGTCTGAGGATAAAACTGGTGGAGGTAGTGCTTCCATCAGACCTCTTCAGTCGACTACGCCTTGAATATGTTCCCCTGTTCACCTGTAGAGGGCGCAATGATGAAATCATGAATGAATTGCTTTAGACATGCTAGTTCTTCATTGTCAACTATTAAAAACGCACTTTTGTATGGGACTGGAGATAATATATTTACAATGAACTAACAAGATGACGTGATAAATGTTGTGGAGAAATGTGTCAAGAATTAAAATACAGCCTGATGTATGACAAAAGAAACAGAGAAACTGAACAAATAAAACTAAAAATAGAATACACACACGTTGCCCCCCCCCCCCACACACACAGAGTCCTCCACAGGTATTCGGACAGTAAAGGGGAAATTGCTCTGTTTGTTGAGGAGTCAATAAATCTTTTATGATGGATACTTCTGGAGGACTATATATAGAGAGGGAGAGATAGAGAGAGAATGTGTGGATACTGAAAAAAGAGAGTTCCTTTAGGACACATTAATTAGCCGGGACTGATTCGTTTCTATTTCTGTGCTCTCTAGAGCTCTATAGTGCTTTTTGAATGTAGACAGAGAGCTTGTTCCTTTCAGTGTTTGTTAAATAAGGGCACCTACAAGTGGGTCAGTGTGCTCATTTCATACCATTAGGAATGCTTTAGTCAGCTGCTCCAGGTGAATTATTTTTACTGTAAAAACAAAAGGGTTCTCCATACTTCTATACTCCATAAAAACAATGGTGATAAACTTGTCACTTTTTGCTACAAATTTAATCTGAGATATAGCCGTGGTTAGATATAAAAGTGCCAAAAAGAGACAGAAAACAATTGCAGAAACCACTGAAAACATTGTAACATGGGTGTAACAACAACATGTACTTCAGGGTAACATCCTATAAAACAATCTGACTGAGGAAACAACAACAGAAAAGTTTTATATTTGTAAATGAAATAGTATAGCATAAATACAAACAACAGACATATGTATATAGTTATCGCAATTAATATACTACATTAATATACTGCATTGAACGTATTATAGCTTATTTGAAGTCTTGACGGGGGTCACCTGAAATATAGGCGCTTGGATTCCCTCGCCGATCTTATTCCTGATATAAATGTGTCGAGACATCTCAGCCAGCACATCGGTCCAGATCGGGAAATGCTGGCCTGCTGGCCCGGCCCAGTGTAAGTTTGGAGGGTTTCGGACTGCTTGATCCAGCTTCGGTGATCTGAGTGCGTGAAGATCCGCTCTGCTCCGGCGCATCACAAGAGCCACAAACTCAGTGTGACAGGTGTCAGGTGCGCGCGCACGACGGCGAGGCGCGTTCGTGAGCACACAATGAGAGTGAGTAAGGTTTTTTTGAAAGTAAGACCTAAAATTGTCGCTCAAAATTATAAACAGCCAACTATCAAAATGTGCCGGACAAGGAGATATGTTTTTTTTCTGCGTTACTCTGTCATACTATAAATGAAAATGTGTTATCTGAACAGTGTTGATTATTACAGTAACAGCATAATGCGTCATCACACCTTTTCCCCACACAGCGGCGCTATTTGCAAAATCCCATTTTGTACAATAATGTGATTCAAAAGGTGTGTGTTGATATTACCTCTACAGCATCTTTAAACTCCGCTATACTAATTGCACAAGTTTTCTGTGTGTTGCAGAGTTTAACTTTTTGCATACAACATTGTTACCACTGCATAATTTATCCTGTTACATTGGTTTGAATCCCAGGGAACAAACATACAGATAAAACATTGAACAAAGTTGCTTTGGATAGTAAAGTCAGTCATAACGTGTCATGTTAATATGCTGTGATTTTTCTCAATGAATAATGCTGTGTACTTTTGTTGGTGATTTTATATGTTGACTGATTTGTGACTTATATGTATATCATTAGCACCTGCATTTGATACAACCTATACAGAAAAAAAACAACTTTAAATATAATGCACAAAAGACAGAAACAAAATCTGATATTTAAATCTGATTTTTTTGAGCTGAAAAAAAAACAGCTCAGTAGCATCAACATTCTGATTCTCTCTTAAATGGCATCAGATATTGATGACAGTATTTTAATACAGCAGAACTCTAGACAGACAGATTATCTAAGAGGGCATCATAAAAGATACAAGATCAGTACTATAAAAACCAATAAATACAAATCAAGATCAATCAATCCAAATATCTGTGAACACATATCTATAATCTATAAATATCCAATAATTAAAATGACATTGGTGTAAAAAATGACAGTGACAAAAAACAAATGACAAAACGTTTTGCACAATTGTAAAAGATTTGCATTTCAGTCGATCTGAGGAGTGTCAACAAACAGGTGCTTTGTATACATAAGCAAAAAACTGTTTATAGAAATACTATATGTACCTCATTAAAACAGGCACAAAATAATAACAACAATCTATTAGAGGCAATACATCCAATAAACACTGCACCTGGATCCTTCATGACAATATGAAGTTCTGGTAATCGTTGCTGCCAGCTGAACACAGTAATATATTGACCTAACTTTGCTCTAATCATCTTCTCTGTTGGTCCATTGTAGAAACTTGCCTTTAGAAGAGTCAGTAGGCCTTTTTAATTTAGGACAAGTTCATGGTTGAAGCTACTGAGAGGATGGACTTTGAATGAGCAGAATTGGATAAATTTAAACACACACAGCTTCAAACTAACAAAAGCATTTTTCAAGTCATGTTTGTTGAGAAACGCTGACAAAAGGGACATACAGGCAGGACAAGTGATAACTTTAAGCCTTGAAAGAAAGACTATTGTAATGCAGCAGAGGGCAACGTGCATTAAACACAACACTGTGTGCTACAGATGGCCAAGATTATAAAAAAACAACATATATGACAAAACCCTCCACGCAAATCCTGATTTTGCCAAGTCCTAGCTATCCTGAGACCAATATTTTTTATGATGTCCCTGGCACAACAATTGCCCCAATCAAAGTTTATGCTTATGACAGAAATATTAGGAAAATTTGTGTGTGTGGGGGGGGGGATTAGTGCGAGCACTAATATAGCGGCAAAAAAGACACACAGACATGGAAAATGTAAAGTCCTTCATAACAAATCATAACAATGCAAACAAAAATTCATATTACTTTATATTAAAGCAAAAACTCCCCATTAAAGCAAAATCATGCAAGGGAACACCATAAGAGAATTGTTCTGGGTGCTATTATATACCTGCCAATGCTGGTTCAAGCATGTCTGAGGAAAGCTCCAGTGTGTTCGCTCTGTGCTTTGACGTGTTGAATTTGTGTTTAATTTCAGTATTCAGTATTTTAGCGTCAGTAAATCGGATAACAAAAGAATTTATAAACATTTGCATCACTAATGCACTTAATGAATGACAAAGCATATTTAGTACAAAAGTCCTGGACTTAAATGCTCTAGAACATACAATTATATCTTGTGGTTAAAAAGCAGCATTTAGCCTAACCAAAACACACGTTTACAGAATTAAAAAAGACCTTCCAGAAAAGATTTCTGGTGGGATCTTATCTTTCATTTTTCACAATTCTTTTTCAGATTTTTTTCTGTTTTAGAGGCCGGATATATGGCAAAAAGCATCCATCTTCAGCTTGGATGTAACTTTCAACACTCTGGCCAATAAGAACATACCTCACAAAACTTCCCAAAACCTGCTGACTTACCCTTTATAATGGATACAGTCAGGAGTCCTGTTCAGTTTTTGTGTGATCTGGAAATCAAAAGGCTATGACTGCAGTTCTTTCTCTAATGATCATGCAGGTTATGAACAGATGTGCTGGACTAGACAGATCTGAACTGAAACCTCTTGCTTTTAATCTCAGTGGATCAGAAAGAAACCTATATTGAGAGGCACATACAGCTCCTGGAGAACCCCACCAGATTTATGAGTCAGATGAAATGAAACAGGAAGACCTTTTTCAGATAATCCCTACAGATAATCCCTTATTCATGTGCCTTGCAAACAGCAGCGAATGATTTGACAAGCAGTGGTTGAAGCCGTTGTTTCTTTTGTCTTAGTTCTGTGCAAAGCTGAAGTGAAAGCATCCTTCTGGTGGTTACTGCATTTCTCAGATGCAACGATGAGGCACTTTGTACAAGACACAGTAAGGTGCCTTGAAACCGCCTTTAATAGCCAGAGATATTTTTTATTTTTGTTCGATCCACCTTTGGTGATAACAGGCTTTAATTAGTAAAATACGTTGCATGACAAATCATTTCCCCATGTCTTTGAAGCTTCACATCATCGAGTGAGATCAGAGTGTACAGAGATCAGACAGTGTACAGAAGAAGACAAAGATAAGCAACAAAGTAAAGAGCTACAGAAAAAGCTCTCCATGTTAGCGGTTAACCGATAGAGGACCCTTTTTGAACTGCTGGTTACTGGCCAATGTTGAATTCTTACAAAAGTGTTACTTTTTAGTTCAGTTTTGTTGCATATCTGTTATTTAATAATTACAAAAGATCTCTATTAAGTCATAACTGTTAAACTGTTAGATGTATCAGTTACCTGCCTAGTTTCCTACCCTAGTTGTCGGTACCTGTAAAATCCATTACTGATACTACATATAATTTAGAGATCATCAGGTGAGATCAAATAGGTTGTGTTTTCCCTACCACCAACAGTCTAAAGATATCATAAACCAAGTACAGTTTTGACTGCGGTCAATCTAAAGCATGAAACTTACAGCCTGATGCTTAAAATTCATATCTATCTTTTGGCTTAGTTATGATCAGTTAAACAAAGCCACATTTTGCAAACATCCATGAGAGAGACAGTAAGGGCGTTTGTTGCTCAGAGCAGAGACTGAAGACCGTAAAAGGACAAACCCAGTTC
>JAZGTJ010016570.1:0-12586 GCA_036877575.1 Botia almorhae
AACTCAGTGTGCAGAAACTAGAAGAGGACTCAGAACCAGAGAAAGAGGCTTTGGGTGAGTGTTTTCTGTCTCGTCACAGCTGCATAACTGTTTAATTCATCATTGTTTCTCTAAAAACTCACCTGTACTGTTTAATATGCTTCTGCTGTTAGTATTATGTGTTCTGTTGTTGTTTTAGGTGTAGAATCAAATGACGCCACAGGAATCGATGCCATGAGTCCCTCTTCAAAGGACGACTTCACAGAGTTTGAGCACTTGCTGAAAGAGAAACTTTCTCCATATGAAAAATCTTTACACTATTGTGGTTTTTTGGAGTCACTGTTTAGGGATCTCTGTCTTTCGTGTAAGTGTGCTTCCTATGAGCTTCGTGATTCTGGATGTTCCTTAGAATCATTCAGGTCGTGAATTACCGACGTTTTGAATCTTTCTTTCAGTGGAAATCGATGACTTGAAGAAAATTAACAACTCGCTCACTGTGTTGCTCAGTGAAAAACAGAAACAAGAAAAGGTATGAAACACGAATTGGTTGCCAGATATTTGCTCAATCAGCGCAAGTTTTGTGACGTGTGTTGAGCATGAGCTGTTTGATGTGGTGATTTGATCTGATATTGAACTGATACAGATGATGTGATATTTGTGTTTGATATTATAGGAACATAAACAAAAAGTTTAACACATTACGACACCTTGAGTCTTAATTTTTTGCATGTTTTATGTGAGAGTTGTTTTTAAATTGTTGGTTTGGGGATGATTCTTGTCCAAACGTATAATTCTGGCACCTTGTGTGTGTTCTGTTACGTAGTATTTGCGCTGTCATGACAACAAGATATGAATATTGATTGTTTAATATTGTTGAGCACGGAAGGGAGTTCATCGTCTGACAGTTGTGACTTTGTGATTCTAGCGGATGCTTTCATGTAGAACAGAGAAATAAATGACCGGTTTTAATTGAGAAAAATTGAAAATGTTTAGCTATATCGTTATGTTTATGTAGTGTACATTATATTACTGTATATGTAATGTATAAAAATAGTTTGTATAACATTGGTACAGCAAATATATGTGTACAATATAAATTTTACTATGTTAATATACAGTTAAAATGTTTCTGTTCATTTTCAAACGATTTTAGTATATTTGAGTATTTGCTGTTTGTTTTGGCTGCCATTTTAAATGTTGTAATTGTATTGGTTTGACTCAACAGCAGAACAAGGGTAAAAAGAAAAAGAAAGGAGTTTTACCAGCAGGAGGTTTAAAAGCCAAGATGAAAGATGATCTGGCAGATTACGGAGGGTTTGACGGCGGTTACGCACAAGATTATGAGGACTTCATGTGACCACAGCTTAACCGACCTATAACTTCTGCTACCTACTTACCCCACCATCAGACAACAGCTCCAGAAACTCCACCCCAGCTGCTCTTCAGAGAGGTTTATACAGACCCGTGCTGTTGCTGTCTGCTCTGTCTTTGTCGAAATAATTAAACCGATAGTTCAACGTTAAACCCTAAAAGTTCATAGACAGAATTATTTGACAGTCCAGACAAACAAAGTGTTGTCATTCGGTAACTGCTACTACTTAACTAAATGATGTTCTATGCAAATTATTATTATCCTTGTTTTAAATTAGATGTTACGTTTGCAGACTGGGTTAGCTAGCTCAGCCTGTACAAACTGACGTGATATCTGCTAAGTCAGATGTTTTCAGAATCATGTCTACAATCAGTTGATTAATTTTCATAGAGGATGGGGCGTTTGTTTAGATACGTAAATCTAAAGCGTACTTCACAAAACAGTCCACAAAAAATGCGTTTACATTTGTTGCGTGTGATGCATTCCAAGTAAAGTTTAAGACCAAAAGTATGAATCTGCTTCATGCAGGCTAATCTAAATGAACTGGTTTTGATGGTTTTGAAGGTTTTGAAGGTACATCGCAGCATTATTAGGATCACCTCAGACTTTTTGCTAAGTGAAATATACAAATATTTACGAATTAAACACGTTTTCAATGCATCATGTTATGCAGTTACTCATTCAACCTCGACCACGCCAGCAAAGATCTAAGACAGATTTTCAGATTGTCTGCTAATATATAAGAGACTGACACTGATGTATGTACTCTACAAACTGCAGTGTGATAGACACTTTATAAAGACTTACAATCTACAAAGGCGATAATAGAACGCTGTAATGTTTTATAAAGATCTAATTTAATAAAAGTTAAGCTTAAGAGTCTTGAACTGTTCTGTTTTTTTGTATCGTCTAACATATCTGCAAATATTATACACTTATTCCCAGCACAGCCTGGCAACAGTCTGTTACACACAAAACAAGAATGATCTTTTGGATCCAGCAAGCACTCATCTGATTGGCTGTCTGAACACAACTTTTGTAAATGTCTGGAAAGTTACTTCAGGGTAGGAACGAGCAATTCCACTTCAATTCAAGATTACAATAAACACTTTAGATTAACGGTATTAACAGTATACTTTAGAATAATTAACAGTAAATATGTTCTTTTGATGTCTGGTCTGGAATATTGTTTGTTAGTTTGGGGTGTTTATAATCGTGTTGCTTTATTGTGTTATTGTTGTGTTTCTGGTACCGGAGTAAGTTATAACAGGCCAATAAATGTACAGAGGAAGATTCGGTGGATTCAGTACCGCGGAGAGCAGCCGGAGCGAGGGGTCGCCCGTGTGTTGCCAAGTCCGCGATTTTCACGCGGACGCGGGTTGATGTAGACCCTGGCCCGGGTTAAAGTTTTGACGTGTTGCATGAATTTTATGACAGAAATGGCAGCAGTAAAGTATTTCACTGTACTGTGTAGTACTATACAGTCATTTTCAAGACCATCTTGTGTGTAATGCATAACAGTAAATGTTAAATATGAATTTTATGTATGGGAGGGAATATTTTTGCTCTGGTATTTGGGATATGGTCATAGGGCTGGTCTTAGTAGATCATTGGGTGGTTTTGTTACGCAGATCTGGCAACCTGACGTGTAGCGGGCCTGTCGCTCACGGGCTGCTGCGCTTCAGCATCAGCACACACACTCATCCGTCCACCGGCTGATACGTGCGGGCGTCACCGGAGCATCGTGACGTGATTGTTTTTGACTCCCGTAGCCCAAATCACATCTCGTAACCTAACGGGGTCGAAACATCACCCATTGCATGTGCGTCGATCGTTGAACGGAAGTGATTTGGCACGGGCGAACGTAAACGCGGCTGGACGCACAAGAAGGTGAAGGATGTTTAATGCTTATATCGGTATTATTCACTGGATATACACGATTTAAACACATACATGATCATTGCATGATGAGAAAACCTTAATGCACGCGATTCCATTGAGATCTCCTAAATAAAACACAGGTTCAGCTTCATCTTTTTCCTTTTGAAGGGCGCTGTGCTCGTCCCCGTTACCGGTCTGAGATCAGTGATGTTTATAACGTTTTCATTCAAGGCTTATACTGTGTTTTGTCTCGCTGTGTGTCAACCTGGTTACATGCAATCTAACGTAAGAGTGACTAGATGGTGATTTCATATTTCCGCACCACCTGGTGACGCGCCCTTCACAGCGGGGACGGGTTTGTCTGCTGGATCCAGGCGAGAAAATAATATATCACGAATAATCGTTTGATAAGAACCGAATGATGGAATCGTGCTTCATCTCCTATCACGTCCTCATGACAGCTGTACTGTAGTCAGATCAGTGATGATTCAGTAAACAGGCCTCGCCTATATATAAATCAAAGTCCGTGATCTAAGAGTAAACCGGTTCAGTGTTACGAGGTTTATAGATAATGCACGTCACCATGAATAAGGAACGGACTTATTTGCATAATTATGGCCTTTCAAAGCAAATAACTCTGTTGTTTTTCTTTTTTTGCCACCCCGTTTTCAATATATTTTATGTTGGCCCAGTCTTGTCATACAGAGGAATATAGACAGTGAGGGGGTATGTTGTGGTTTATATTATGAGCTTGTGTTGTTATATTCAGAAATGTGTGTCTGTGATGTGTTTTTCCGACAGGGTTTTGAATATTAAAGCTTGACGGAGGTGAAACAAACGCAGAAGCTTCATGGCAGGTCAGAGCTCCTTTTCTGCCTTTCTAAAACTAGTAAAAAATGTTTAGTACCGTCCTACTGTCTTTTATTAATGTGTAGAAAAAATAAGACCAATGCTTACAAACGTATGTTTAGTACAGTGACCGTATCAAGGCTGTGATATTACCAAAAAAGCTCTTGTTAGTAAAGCAGGACTGCAGGAGTTCAACTTCATTAAAACTGCGATTTGTTTCGCTTCACAGAAAACAATTTTCCTCCTCTGCCACGATTCATTCCGCTAAAGCCGTGTTTTTATCAGGACTTCAACGAGATTCCGGACCAGCACCGGACTATGTGCAAACGGCTGTATTACCTCTGGATACGTATGTTCATAAATACATCCTCATATATCATTTTCTGTTCATTATTTTGTGCTTTCTCTCACTGTACTCAGCCGGCTGTTCAGTGTGGTGTGGGCTGTGTACAGTAGATTACAGTCAGGCGACTTTATTTGCGTTTGTTTCCACTGTAAACACAGACACGCACAGAAACAGAAACACAGGAACAGGTTTTTGATTTTGATCTGTCAGTTTGTGAACACAAACATGGGTTGTCACGTGACTGCTGTTATTAGAGTTTAGTCTGCACGTTATCATTATATTCCACAAGCATTAAATTTGTCATTTTTACAAAAGCTGTTAAAACAGTATCCCATGCTAGCACCCACACTGCTAGCACTTGCAAGAAAGTGTTTTGCTAGATTGAGTTGTAGTTCGATTATCGTTAGCTGTTACATTTGAGCAATTGTGTGTTAGAAATATGCTTTGTGTGCATTTATCTCCTGTCCTGTTGCAACAGATGCTATATCACAATGTCACATTATTTTTTAAATGTTTTAAAATTATATTTATAAGTATATAAAAATGTAACGGTTTACAGACGCAAACTTTTATTATGAAGTCTTTCAGAACGCTTGTAAATAAATGTCTCTGTTTCTCTTTCTCTTAGTACACAGTGCCACTCTGGCGGCGAACCTGATTGGTTGTCTGGCTTGGATGTGCGGTGGGGGCGGGGCAACAAATTTTGGCATGGCCATTCTTTGGCTGATCCTGTTCACTCCGTGCTCATACGTGTGCTGGTTTAGGCCCATCTATAAGGCGTTTAAGTACGTTGAATTGATGTGTAACTGTGGCATGTTTCGCAAGGCTCTGTTGTTAACTCTGATGGTGTAATAATTCACTGTTCTGATTCTCTGTGCTGATTCTCTGTGCTGATTCTCTGTGCTGATTCGCGGTTCTGATTCTCTGTGCTGATTCTCTGTGCTGATTCTCTGTGCTGATTCGCGGTGCTGATTCGCTGTGCTCTGTGTCTTGCAGGACAGACAGCTCCTTCAACTTCATGGCATTTTTTTTCGTGTTTATGGCACAGGTGGTTATCAGCATCATTCAGACTGTGGGAATCCCCGGATGGGGAGTTTGGTAAGAACTGCTCATTGTATTGAACTGCAGGCCTGTTGACATTTGTATATGATTGTGTCTTCTTGATAGATCTATAAAGAAGATGGTTCTAGATGGTTCCATAAAGAACCTTTAATATCTGTAGGACCGTGTTGTTTCACACTAGGTTCTTTGTAGTTGATAACGGTTATTTGAACTGTAAAAAAGTAAGAAAGAAATGGTTCTTTTAGGAACCTTTAGCTGAGTGATTCTTTAAGGATCAAAAATGGTTCTTTGGAATCACAGTGAAGAACCTCTTAAGAACCTTTCTTTTTTTAAAGTGTAGATAGATAGCTAGATAGATAGATAGCTAGATAGATAGATAGATAGCTAGATAGATAGATGATAGATGATAGAAAGATGAACAGAAGTTACGTATGTCTTCAGTGTATGACAGGTGTGCTTTCATACGGTTCTCTCCGTGTGTGTTATTAGTTAATGAAGAGAATCTTTCTTCCCTGTTTTTAATGACAGCGGCTGGCTGGCCACCATCACTTTCTTCAGCACCAACATCGGTTCTGCTGTTGTTATGCTGATCCCAACCATCATGTTTACTGCCGTGGCCGTGCTGTCCTTCATTGCCCTCACCAGGGTAACCATTTCTGTCTCTTCATCGTTATTATGTGTCATATACACAGACCTCATGATAATATTTACTCAGATAAGTGGAAACAGCAATTAAATGAATGAAATGAAGCAAGTAAAATGTCTCTGTGACTCAGGTTCACAACTTGTACCGAGGTGCTGGGGGCAGCATGAGCAAGGCCCAGGAGGAGTGGACCACCGGCGCTTGGAAGAACCCTCACGTCCAGCAGGCAGCACAGCAAGCAGCCGTGGGGGCGGCGCAGGGGGCCATGCACCAACAGTACTCAGCTGCCCCAACTTATAACTATGACGAGCCAATGTAGTTCCTTTTATCCACAGATGTGGGGAGGGGCAGTAACAGGGTATTTGAGAGAGAGGAAGATAAGCATACCGTTACGGAAAACAACTGACCAATCAGAATTCAGATAGATTACCACAATGCATTCGTTTTTGCTTTAAAGGTTTTAATAGTTTAAGCTAAAGAGTTGTTTTTAAACCCCATTAATAGGACAGTATGTCTTGCCATGTGGTATTAAGGCATATTTATTTAGGTTATGTGGTGTTTCCTCACTCACTGTATTTTAAATATGGCGGAACTGGAGCACCAGTAAGAAGAAACTCCGTTCTCTTTCGCTCAGTGTGTTTCTATAGTAACTAGATTCCCAGTTCTGAGATTCGTCTGGGGGGTTTTTGTGAGCCAGTTTTATGTTTTGGTTGTTAGTGTTCAACAACATTTTGACAATTAGCAAACGCGTCTTTACTGCCACGTCTTCTGATTAGACGTTTGTTTTATGCACAGAGAGAGAAAACGAATGAACTGGAAATCACCTGACATCACGACTGAAACCGAGATCTCACAATGTTTGTTTTGTTTTTGTTGATGATTGTTTAACGTATAGGTACCGGGAAAGCCATATGTTTACGTTTTAGTTGTGCAAGAATGTGCAATTAATATTTTTTGGTTACCTCAGGATTTAATTGACTCATTTTACTGCTGTAATATAATCGAGGTTCCGCTAGCAGAATCGATTAGACGTGAAATATTTAATCATGTACATGTTGTACATCTGTAGTTATATATTTAATTTTATTCAAATTCTCTTAATCTATAAAGATCAATATTCTGAGAGTTGTTTTATTCCCAGTAGCTGAAGTCGTAAATATTTGGTTGGCGAATTATTCGAGGCCGTTCCAATTCTGGTTATTTCTGTAAATATGAAAATATTTTATCTGGGTGATGTAATCTCTACTGAGAAATAGCTGAAATCAGCAAAGCACACTTTAATGTAATATTCTCACAAATAAATTACATACGGTATCATAATAATAATTATTATTAACTCTTATAGATTACACAGTTTGAATCTCCCCAAAGTCACGTTTTTAAATGGCAATTTTTCTTGACATTTCCTAGAAATATTTGCTCTGTTATGAATCAGCTGTTATTAAACTACATTTTAGATTTGACCAAACGTAATGTATATGCGACTAGTATGCATACTAACGCTCTTAGTATGTTGGCTTATGGTCTCTAAAAGTTATCAAATCCATTCATGCAGTGACATGCTCTTATAGCCGTGCAATAACATTAATACAATGTTAGAAAAGAGGTTTGAACGTTATTACAACTTTCAATATAACGTTTTTAACATTTTTGTTACTTAATAGAAATGTTACGAAAACATTCTTACACATGAAAGTTAGTTGTAAGCGTGTACAGTATATGAAATATGTTTATCTAAATGTCTTAATCAAATCTTGTAAAACACCTTAAATCATTTTAACAACTGTGAGACGTTCAGTGAGCGAACATAAGATGTTTTTCACGTACTGTAAGTCTGGGGAGTTTTCTATGTATTTTTTCTGTTTATGTAAAGACTGTTTTTTGTTATCTTTTTGGTGTACTTCAGCATAACTTCCACAGTGTGGTGTGTAGTGCACTCAGTAGTGCAGTTTTGGTAAGACAGGACATTCCGATCAAAGCTTTGGCTGAGATTTTGTATGTAATTGAGGTTCATGAGTTATAGTGTCGAGGGAGCCCTCTGCAGGATTGGATGTATGTAACTTTACCTCTGTTTCTAACAGCACAGAAAATAATAACGCAATATTAACGTCATGTTATATTTCAGCCGCACCAGCAAAAGCAAAAGTCGCTGTCGGTTGCCAAGATCCAGCATCCTTATTAATGCATATATATCCGTTGATCCTGTAGATAAAGCCTTGTTCATACTGTAAAGTCACGTGAGTGGAAGATCCCAAGTACAGTAACAACAAAAACAGATAGTTGTCTTTGTACAGTTGTGTGTGGTGATGGTGCATTTGTGAATTGAATCGAACCTTGTGCCATGTGTACAACGGCACTCTGTACGTGTGTGTGTTGATGTTCATTCTTTCGTCTAAAAGTGTAAAGTGGAATGTATTGTTGACCTGGAAATGACACAGTCTTGTACATTTTACTGGTTTCTCTTTTTATTATCTGTTCTCTGACTTTTCATCGGTTAAATCAATTTAATTGTTTTATATTAATGCCAGTTTAGCCTTTTTTACCCTCAAGTTCTATGTTTACGGTATTATATTGTAAGTTTCCTGACAAAAACAAAAGTTACGAATCAATCAGTCGTGCAAACGTAAAGTTGTGTTCTGTGAAGGTGGAATTGTTTTTGTTTTTCATTTTTATGATTTTTGATAAAGTTTTGTCTCTTCATGATGGATAGTAAACAGATAAAGTATAACATCCTGCGTCCATGTTTTTGTATGAATATAATTTGCAATATGTAATATTCACCAGAAGGTGGCGCCAAAGGGAAACGTAGACTGCATCCGGTCACCGTGTGCTTGTGTTTTGTATAGCACACTTGCATACTACTACAAAATTTAACAAAATATTGCCGAATTCGTGAAAATGCAAATTAAAATGCAAATGATTAAACAAGTAAATAGTGGCAACTTTGATTTAATTGTGACCTTAAATTGGTTTGACCAGTTTAATTGAAAAAGCAGTTTGATCAAGTCAAACAACAAGAAGCGAAGTGTTAATGAGGAGGCTAATGAACGGCTAATGAACGCTTAAAAAAAGTGAAAAAACGTGCAACGACAGAGACAGAGAAGCAGGTTGATGACGTTCAAGAAAAAATGAAGCAGATTTAAGTTACAATATCAGAAACACAACAGATTAATAAACAATGTGATGCATATTACAGCAGGTGGAAGTTTACGAGAAGCAGGTATGTGTGCACATTTTACTGTAATATACTGTAGATATGTGTTAATTGAAAATAAAATGCTTCTATATCTCTGTGGTTTCAGACATGGAGAAGAAGATTCTGGATTCAGTCCGAAGAAAGGAAGAGAAGATGAAATATTTGGAGGTAAAGCTTCACACCTGACCCGTGTGTAAAAAGGGTTTTTAACAAACATTAAGTAAACTAACAGTGTTTGAACGGTCCACGAGTGGGTTTATAGATTACAGAAATGATTTCCGCGTGTGGTTTTGAATACATGATGTCTGCTGTATGTACACAGGTACACAGTCAGCAGATGGCAGTATATCACAAGCAATACGAGTCAATACGAGTACGAGGTTCGCTTGTTACTGTTTTATTGCTTCAGCGGGTCACTTGTTTATATCGGTTGACACAAACTGTATATTTACAATGACACGTTGAAGGAGATGTGTAAGTACTTTATATGTGTAGTATCTTAAGCTCCACCAGTACAGACACACAGAAAACATGCGCCTTCAGTTCCCCGTTTTCATTTAATGCTTTCTAAATATGTCTTTTTGTTGTATTTTCATCTCTACATTTAAATACATGAAAATAAAACCTGTTTGAATGTTGTCGTTACTAGATGCGGGAAATAAATAAAAGTTTATTTATAAAGAGGAAACATGCAAGAAACGCTGAGTCAGTTACATGCACATGTGGGCGAATTCATATGAGGTTTGTGGAATCAGCACACCAGCGGTAACGTGTTTGCAAAAAGCATTTGCTTTCTCTTTCCGTGTTTTGTCCGTTTCTCTATTATTTTATTCTTATTTAAGAGCAAAAATGATAGATTTTTTTGTTGCTATTGTTTCTGACGCACATTTATGGCGACTACAATTATCCACCGTGTACAAATGATCATCTGGACGGAAGCGTCATAGTGTAATTAATGCGGAATTCAAGGGAGAGGCTGCGCGTTCACAATCCCTCCCCTTGCGCCGTGGAGACGGGAGCGCGCACTGAATTCCGCTAAAACTCAAAGGCGAGGAGACGCGCTGTGGCATCACACGGACACTAAAATGTCTCGTCTGCCGTCCGTGAACAAAATCAGCAGCTTCTTCCAACGGGACGTGAAAGGCTACGTCATGTTTTTGGAAAATCTGACATTTGAGTACTAAATATTTTTTATTAATTTCATCAGGTGTCGCATTGACTCGAATCTGCTCGAGTGTTACGAAGATCACGTACAGGTAAGACAATTTCGTGTAGTTAGAGGTCGTATTAAGTTTTGACGTGTGTGAGAATTTGCAAGATGATGTTCCCAACTGGAACTTCAGCCAGTGGTTTCGTTTATCTGGTTAGGCAGCAGTCTGTTAGTTTTAAGATGTCATTTGTGAATAGTTAAAGACGAAATAAAGCAGTTTAATTATAAAGTGACGAGCGTTTTCAGCACTCTGAACGGGGAACCGTCCTGGAGTCGCCACGCGTCTCCAGCCTCTGTGCACCGCGCAGTCCCGCAGCAGGACGCCCGAAGTCAAGATGTGCGATGGTTTTCTTTCAAGAATTGGTCTACAAGTTCTTCTTTACCTAAAATAACTTTTATATAAAGTTAAATATATATTTATTTATTTTTGATTGTCTTTATGGTATTGATTTTATGTCAATGTTTCTTACCTGCCTGAAACTGCATTTATTTCCTATTAAATTTTTATGAATATGCATTTCGTTCATGTGTATTTCTTAAACGTGTTCTGATAAGAGCAAGTCAAGTAACACGATGCATGATTTTATCGTGGCTCATAAGCGACTGTGGTGTGCACGTCCTCTATGCGCATTTGCCTTTGAGTGCAAGAAACGTTTAAAACAAAACGTGTTTTTTTCCGACAGGCGCTGAAAATGGCAACCAAATACCTGATGCTTATTGCCATGGGGACGGCGGTGTTAGGGAGTGCGCGCGGCTGTCCCACGCAGTGTACCTGCACCGATAAATATAACCATCATTTCGCTGAATGTGCCTACAGAAACCTTCTGGAAGTCCCTGTGGGTCTGCCAGCCAATGTCAGCACGCTGAGTCTTTCGGCTAACAAGATCAACGTCCTCAGATCCAAAAACTTTATAAACGTCACCCAGGTAACGTCTCTCTGGTTGGCACACAATGAAATCGTCACCATTGAGAGGAACACGTTGGCACCAATGATTCAGCTGAGAAATCTGGACGTAAGCTACAACAAACTTGTCCATTTTCCCTGGGAGGATTTAACGAACCTCACGTCTCTGCAGTTGTTAAAGATGAACAACAATGAGCTGATCAGCATATCTAAGAACGCTTTCTCCAACCTGAGGGATCTGCGTTCCATCCGCATGAACAATAACAAGTTCACCACCATCGTGCAGGGAACGTTTGATGCCCTGACCACCATGTCTCACCTCCAGATCTTCCACAACCCCTTCATCTGCTCTTGCAACCTGGAGTGGCTTAGGGACTGGATCACCAAATCCTCGTTCTCCATCCCTGACCAAAGCAACATTGTTTGTGATGCTCCCGCCCACCTCAGAGGAACACAGGTCACCAACATGCCCAAACTGGACTGCAAAGCCCCGACTGTGTCTATCACATATGAGCCAGATATTGAAAACTCGGAACTCTATGAGGGTCACACGGTCACCCTGAACTGTGAAACAAAAGGAAGCCCGAAACCTGACCTCACCTGGACGATATACTCCGCAAACCAAATAATGACGTTTCTTTTGCCCCCCGTCGTTGAAAAAAGGGAGGTTCCCATCAACGGGGCGCCCACCAACACACGATTCCTCGTGTTTCAAAACGGCACCTTGATCATTCCCCACATGAGCAAAAAGGAAGATGGAAACTACACGTGCTCGGCTGCCAACGACATGGGCACCGCCGAGCGCTCCATCAGGCTTGCCGTGACGGGCTCCAAAAAACATGCCATCAATTCTGTGCTGGACACAAAAGCCTCCAGCGGTTTGCCTGAAGATAAGCTTAGTTCAAAGAGCTCCAAAAACAGTGTGATCAGCATGTGGCCCAAATCTGAGGAGAAGACAAAGAGCCTTCCAGCGGGGACGTCTCTCATCACAGTGGATAAAGAACAGGTGGAGGACGGCACGGACACGCTGCCATTTGTAGTCAGATGTGGAATAAACGACGGCACGCAGTACATCTCCAACCACGCGTTTAACCTCAGCTCGGATGAACTTAAACAGTACACGTTTGATTTTGGGGTCATTGCA
>JAZGTJ010016571.1:0-12586 GCA_036877575.1 Botia almorhae
TTAACAGCTTTAATAAAACCACTGCATCCATGTGCAGTAACGTGGATGTAAAATACGTCAACGTAGATTGAGCGCTAAAAAAAAATATGTTTCACACATTTTATCAGGGGTTTCCTGCCCCATGTCTCTATCACCTAAGGGGTCCTTGACCGGAAAAATGTTGAAGACTTCTGGCTTAAACCATACAAATGTTAAACTAGTTAAACCATACAAATGTTAAACTAGTTAAACCATACAAATGTTAAACTAGTTAAACCATACAAATATTAAACTAGTTAAACCATACAAATGTTAAACTAGTTAAACCATACAAATATTAAACTAGTTAAACCATACAAATGTTAAACTAGTTAAACCACACAAATGATGCTTCTCTTGTGAGACAAAGATAATGTTTAAATGCGGATGTTTAAAATGTTAAATATGTAAAACATTCTTCATTTCTTCAACAGAGTTGACATTTATTTTCTATATTCACACAGAATCTTGATCAATAATTTAAAAGACATGCTTGGTTTGATATTTTATTTATTGTATTGTATATTTGTTTTATTTATTTATTTGATTTATTATGCCAAATCATACATTTTAAGTAGCTTACAGTAAAGGGATGAAAATCATGTAATAATTTACTGAACTTTGGCAGAATGTACAAGCTGTTCTGTTTCATGCAACAAAAATGGACAACGGAAAAGCCACTATATTAAAATATGAACCTATATGAAGACTATATACTGTATATGTCTGATATGGATCATAATATATAATTTATATAATGAATCTATAAGATTAAAATATTTATCTTTACATTTTCATGTTACATCATTCAATTCAATTCACATTTATTTGTATAATGCTTTTTACAAAACATATTGTTTCATAGCTGCTTTACACAAATGCAGCAAAATGTACATTGCCAGAACTGTTATTTGTAATGATTTAAGATTTGCATAATGTTGATTATATGAGCTGAAGTCTGTAATCCGTGCCAGGCTCTGCGCCCTCTCTATACATCATGATATGAGTAGCTACAGTACATAAGGATTCTGTGTTTAAATAAGGGGAACGTTCACCATGCAGGTTATTGTTGTAACTGAATGACACTCTCACAAGAGAATCTTCAAAGTTTAATTTCCCTCGTATCCAGAGCGAGTTTTCCTCCATAACCGTCATTAATCTCGGTTAAAAAGGAAGCTAATATCACTCAATCTCATTTCCCTTTTTTGTGTGAATATTTGAAAATTAACAATCCCTCACATGTGAGGAAAAATACTGCCTTTGGTTTATGCCAGGACAGCAACTTTATGACTCTAACTTTATAAACGTCATAAAAGTATAATAAAAGTTATAGCTGGTTGATATAAAAATAGATTATTCCTCATGTTCAGTAAACAGATGTTAGTGATTCGTGCGCTTTGCCAGAGAACTTTAAGCATGCGGTCTTGTTTCGACTGTAGTGTATTTAAGATGTATTTACAGTATTAAAAGAGCCTCAAATAACATACATTATATATCAGATTTTTTGCAAGTAAAGTGCAAATTTGACTTTATTCTTCTTGTGATGCACAAGATACACACATCTGTCATCATCAGTAGGTCATCAAAAGGTTAAAGATTTAATTTTACCACAGGCACCCTCAGTGAACGTCTGTGTGCATCAGAGACCTCAGGCAGACAATTGGTTAAAAATGAATCAAGCTGAAATCCTGCTCAAACTTCAGTCAGGAGCCTTTGTCCCTGTTGACCAGTGGTTCATTGGCTCGGTCCACTTCCAGCCTTGAATGACAGCCCTTTAAATTTTTCACTCACTGTATTCTGACACAACACATGCCCTTTCCACTGTAGTAACATGACAAATAATAAAAATCATGATGTATTGTCAAAATGGAGTGATACTGTATTCGATCATAAACATTTAAGGGGGCACAGCCTTTTCGGCTGACCCTCATCATTTTTACTGAGAGGCTGCTAGACAGTCAGCTTGTGTTCATATTTTTGAGTGTTATCTAGTGTGAGAACCTTGGTGATAGTGACTGATGGACCATATGGATCTCGACAGTGTTAACATACATTGTTTATTCCCAAGAACATGTCTGAGAAGTGAGGTGTGAAAAAAAATTAAAGTGTTATTACTGTACTCACTCACCTGCTTTAAACTCATTCTGGAGTTCTCTGTGATGTCCATGCTGCTTGTTTCTATACAGTAAATGTGGATAGTAACTGGGGTTGTCAAGCTTCAAAAGACAAAAAAGCAATGTAAGAATACCATAAAAGTAGTCCACACAAGTCTTCTGAAACCCTGTGATAGCTTTGTGTGAGGAACAGACCAAAATTTGGAACAACATAATGGTGAGTAAATGATGACAATATCTTTTGCAATATCCAGAAAACCATGTCACCAGTACAGGGAATTGAGTTTAGGCAGCCCATTCAAAAACAGCCCAAGATCCAAACTAAAGAACAAGCCAAGAAAACTCACTGCCAGAATATCCATTAAGACAGCAGCAGCAGGATCTGTCGGTACTAGCTTCTGAATACTGACGTACTCCAGTTCAGTTGTTGTTTTATTTGTCTTTATTGGACAGGGCAGTGGAGAGATTACAGGACATCACTCTGTGGGAACGAGGGAGAGGAACAGGAGTCAGGAAGGGACTGGAAATCTGGACTGAAACTCAGGTCACCTGGACTTCTACTGAAGGACGTCTCCGAGCGCAGCCGAGGTCATCAGCACTGCCTAGTGTTTTTCTATTAGCAAGTAAACCAATAGCTACTATTTTTTTTTCAGAGTTTCAGAGTTTCCAGTCCACATTTTGTCAAATGTCTTTAAATGTCTTAAAACAATTCTTTAAACATTTTTTCAAAATAAAAACGTTTCAAAAAAATCTTTCTAAAGAATTTTTAAAAAAGACCCTAAATTACCCTGAAAGGTTAACATCGTTCAGTCAATCTGAAATTAACTGTAAATTTAACCCTAATTTGGCTGTGTAAGCAGTCCTGTCATTTCATTGGATGGATGCCGCACTGTACGTTATTCTGTGTGACTTTGCTCTGTTCTGCTGTTAGAAAATACTCATTTCAAATGTAAGGCTGATGATGAAGATGACCCAAGAGTACAAAGCAAAGGGATTTCTTTTTATTTATGTGTTTATTTTTCTCCACGGAAGATGCTGAATTGTAATTTACACTACGCAACGCATCTCCCAACAAACCCACCGCTGGCCACCGAGACTTCCTTTATGACTCTGTAAGCATCAAAGGACAATAAATAATAAAAACTTAAATCTAGATACAATCTTATATAATTGTCTGTATTAAAATGACACAATTATCTAGGTGAAACAGCTTCTATGTTGGAAAATGTATGTTGGAAAAAGAACAGGAAACCTATAGTAAACCAATTTCATTTCAACAACCATAAGGTATAAGATCTGCTCCGCATTTACTATCCAGGTTAATTAATCCAATTAAGACAATCTTTGTTAGGAATTGCTAGGCAACAGTTCTCAACAAATGTGTTTTTATTCCCAGGGGCAAAAATACTCCCCAACATCTGACAGACTCTGTGTGCGGTGATGATCGTTTCTGGATGAGGAGAAATCTCCCCTCTCAGACAAAGTGGCTGTATCCTCAGTGGAGTTTACACACACAAACAAACAAACAGAGACGGGACGATATATAGTTTTGATACAGAAGATCTTTTGTTTTTCTTCGACATTATTACCAGGTGCTAGAAATGTACCACACCGTACAGTATGTGTGAAATCTACATTGCTACCTTGCTGCTTTTTGGATTTACAAGGCGATTCCTACGGGCTTCCATGACATGTGCAGCGTTGCATCTTCTCTCAGACCCACCGCGTGGTGAAAATAAAAGGGTGAGTGTGGGAATGGAGAAGAGCTTTTGAAGGCAACGAGTGTGGAGCTGCGCCGTCAGTCTGTATTAGCGGCAGGCTAACGCTTCTGCACCCCGTCTGCTTTCATTAGCATGACTCATTAGCTCGCACCAGGGTCATGGAAGCCAGGCAACTAGAAAGGGGAGATGAGGGAGTTAGGAGGGAAGTGAGCTTTGTCATTTTGGACATTTATTGACCTGTTTTCACAGTGGGGAACGAAAAGGAAGGAAAGTGGGATGCAGCCTGGAGAAGAGGGAGAACACAGGGCAGATAGATGAGTGGTTGTTCACCCTCAAAATAAAGCAAGACTTGCTCTGTTACTGCTGTAATGTAGCTGAAGGTTTGAGCCCGACCTTCAGGCAGGAACTGAAAAAACTGTCAATACCAGTCTGAATAAAAAAAACAATAAGACCAGACATTCTTTTGGAAATTTCACATTTGGGCAATATGGGGTTTTGTGGATCCTTTTACAGTGTAGATTGGGGACTAAACATGTTTAGTTCTCTCTATAAATATTAAATTTCTATGGTCATCATTATCATGACAATGACAAATGTGTACATTTATCCTTTTAGACCGCTACTTCATTTGAGAATCAAAACAGAAAACTTACAAAGTTAAACAGTTGTGTCTCCAGGAACTTACGGAGAACTTGTGTAGCATGTAAATATATTTGGTGCAGCAAAGAAAAGGTTTTATGATATTAACTGGCACATGGTGTCATCAGTGTTTGCAACGCTCGTAATTTGCAAGCCCAGTATTCCTATTTACTCCAGGACACAAGCTATTCTCTCTGCCTTACACAACCCCTAATGATACGGCGCTCGCCAGGCACCGTGCAGAACTTTTAAAATGGCTGTGAGTGGGCTGTGGGTAAGTGGAAAGCTGAAGGTCCCGTGCCATGCAAAGAGAATCAGCAATGTAACACGAGAAGCATTTCAAAGACTGATCGGCTTACATCCCCCTCGTATATCCTGCAATTCATGTCATAAGAAGTGCTTCACCATCTTGTTCTCAGAATCAAATGCTGCTTTCAAATATTCATTTAGTCTGTTCTGACCTTTTTCCAAAATATACATTAATTGTATAGAGCAAACCATTGGACCATACTCTACAGTGATTGTGGTCTGCAAGTGTAAGGCGAGACGTCCATTATCAAGAGACACGTACTTGACTCAGCACTTTGAAGCCATGACAACATTGACATTTTGTATCCCTGAGCCTTTGACAGGTCAAGAGTGCGGCTCCCCACTGGCTGAAAGATGAGGTTTGTGTGACAAGTAAATGGTGTATTCATCAAGCCCTGTCATGTCGTCAAGGTAAACGCCTTTCAATTCATCAAAAGCTACTCAAATGTTAAATCTATTGCAACCCGGAGCAGTGCTGAGTATGAAGCGTTTATCTTTCCCATCTGTGTGCGTGTGTTGCAGTCTCAGTTTGCATCTAACTTTGCGGAACAAATCTTTTGGGTATATTTTGTATTTGTTCGTTATTCTGTGTACGATTTATACGCCTCTTGACATGCAAACAATTGTGGTCACATGGTTACCCTTGGGTTACCCCTCTAAGCCCAAATTTCTCTTTAAAAATGTAATTTAACAAAACATGAAATCTAAAGAAGCAAAGTTAAATTACACGATTTGTCATGGCAGACATGTCTTCCAGTGGTTGGAAAAACATGGCTTCCCAACTAACAGGGAAGTCACATGTTAAGAAATGTAAATAATGTTTTGGAAATAACGTTCTTATAAAATACATTCTTGTAATGTTGAGAAGAAAACTTCTTAACTCGGTTCTTGGTACACTAGTAAGTGTGCTTGAGTGAAGCACTGAATCGTGTATAAAGACATGTGTAATAATCAGACTCCACACCAAGAGCTACTGTAATTAACTACGGCTTCACATCGTTTAATCAAAACAGAAAACTGAGAAACAGCAGGATAGGGTTGGAGTTAAGTGGCTGAAATAAGCTGTCAAGAGTGTGTTTATAAATGACAACACAAAAGGTGGAATCTCAGAGGGGTAACTGCAAATCCTCTGCACTAGTTACTCTCAGAGGAGGAATACAAGTGTATATGTGTGATCTCATTGTTTTATTCTGTTATAATGTTCAGGATTGCCTCACTCAGTGAATGTATTATTCATCACTGCTGTGCAGTCTTTTTAGATGTGTTGCTTAGAGTGTGCTCAGCTCTCCTGTGCATTTCATGTTTTGGAAATACCTCAGGGCCGTTTGCTGGATGACATGAGATGATTAACCATTTTGGCCTGTAGATGCCCAGCTAAATGGATTCGATCAAGTTAGCTCTCGCTCCAGCCCCAGTAATTAGTGGGATGGGGCACAAACCTCCAGTGCTTGACAGCTCGCACTAAAAGACTGCCAACACCACAGAGGCTAAATACTTTTCAGTATTTCTGACTTTCATTGTTACAGTGTGTGTGTGTGTGTGTGTGTGTGTGTGTGTGAGAGAGAGTTCAGATGAGATGTTCTGACAGTTCAGATGTTTGTTTCAGTGATACACACAGTTGCCGAGAGGAACATACTTTTTCTCATCGAATCATTTATCTAATCATTAACCCTCAGCGACCCACAGCAGAACAATCACAAAAGCAATTATTCAATTAAATAACACTTTATTTCACTAAATATGAATTAATACCACATAAACACCATCTTATACTCCATCTTATGATTATATAACCTCTTCCAGCAATGCCTATATATATATATGTACAGATATGTTTTTTCTTCAATTCCCATGTTTAGTGACAGAAACATGTCAAAAATGTATATTTGCTTGCATAAATATGATAAACTCTTTGAAAGGAGAAGATACATATTCCCAGTGATTTTCTTTGCCTAAAGAAACCTTTAGGGGCGTTGATAAGTTCTGCTCTGAGAGGCTTCTAGCTTACTGGAAATCATGTACATAATAAAGGTCAGAGCAACTGTGCTGTAAGCATCTGAAAATATCCCAGAATCATGAAATGATTATTCAGAGGGCTGATGTCAAATGTTAGCATTCTCGAACTTACTGGAAAGACTCAGGAGAGGTTGGGTGGGGTGGTTGGAGGGGGGTTATGGAGTATACACTTGGTTTAATGAGGTTTCAGCTTCGTAACCCTTATGAGTGTGTATGCATGCTGCTTTGACGTGAACATTTTAACATCCTAGCATGGTACAATGACAAAAGCAAGCACACACACCACCAAAAGGAAACTGAAACAATTATCATCTCTGTGCTTCGAACTTTTGCTGGGGGCGACAGACATTTGGAGGGAGGAACATTGAACGAGTGAGCCGGTGTGTGAGAAAGTGCTTCAAACAACTGTCCGTGCTACATCTTGAAGAAAAACATAAAGCACTATTATCCAAACTCTTCTTTATTTGGAAATAGGAATAAATTAATTTTCTATGGTGTTTCCAAATGCATTTTACAAAAGAAACCATCTGATCAGGTTTTAAAGAAAATGTTTTAAAGAAAATGTATCATTAATATCTATTTTAATAATATGATGTTTGGCAAACGCCTGAGTCATTATTGATATTTTCTTGTGTTTTGATCACTTGTGCAGCTGAATGCTGTAAACACATCTATCGACTGAGTGAAAGTCACAAGGGTGTTAAACAGAATTTAAGGCAGGATATCAAGCCACCTTTGTCCTGTTTTGACCTTCACTTTGGCTTATTCATGAATCATTCTGCGTTCAAGGTTGAGCTCATGGTGAAGATTAATAGCCCCTTTACATGCCTATGGTCCTACGCTGCATGTGCTGTGTAGCACATACTTATTTTAGTGCGCAATCCCTGGCACCCTGCATGAGCAGCACGGCCCACAACTTTCTTGATATTAATCATTGCTCTACTCTTTAAAGAAGCGAATAACTTTCTCGCACAAACTGGTTAAACCTTCACTATGGATGTATTTGTGTAAATTAAATTGGAATATCAGAGCTTGTAATTAAAAGGTTGAGGTCTACAAGAGGATCTACAAGAGTAATAACCATTGTACCCTTGAGCAGGTATTTAACACCTGGTTAAGTTGTGGGATTGTCTATAAATGTTTCTTGGATAAAAGTGTCAGCTAAATACATATTTCCCTACTCTATTTCTGTGTACCAGTATTGCCCCATCTGTATAACTCAACTTCCGCTTCTAAGGACAAAACAAGAAAGTCTTAATTATAATTTATACTATACTGTATATTATTTACTTCTAGCAGGTTATCATAAACTATCATTTATCCAATACCTTGGTTGTGACCACCAAAACAGACTAGGAGCTTAGAGGTCTTATGACATACTCAAATGATGGAGTGCAGTCTGGATCTGCTACGCCAGCCTGAACAGAACATTTCCAGATGTATGTGCCAGGAGAGAAGAGGGCCTTCCCACAGGCCCTGGACTGGGCGGCCATCGAGAATCACACCCCAGCAGGTGAGAGAGGCATCTGTCGTAAAAACTCAGCGAGAGAGGGCAGGGTGACGTGTTCTTCTTAAATGTTTTAATACTCAAAATCCTTTTTCTTTCTAACTAATTTCCTAGCTCTAATGTCTTCTTATCTTCCTTTACGTTTAAACTGCCTGACGCACAGACAAACACATGGGCTTCCTGAAGACAAGAAGCTGATAATGTCTTTTGTAGGCGCTCTTTAAAGGTTACGTGGCGTGCAACACTTTGTCACATGACCCTGACCTGCCTACAAATTTGTGTGATTTCACACGATTAGTCCTGGGCGGGCCTGAAGCATAGTGTCCCACTATGTGTCCCCATAGTTCCCCATAGTGTCAAAGCATTGTTTAGTTCCCTTAAAAGGGAACCAGTTCTTGAGCATGTACATAACAGATCAAAACCTTCTCCTGCCTCTCCCCAATTTGCAAAAGTACATTTATAATAATGACTTATAATTTAAGCTGTCAGGTTGCATTTTATGGGTAGTGTCAGCCTGGCTTCATTTGCCTCAACATATGTAAAAAAACTCACCATTTTGTGTTTCTAACAGGGATGGTGACACAAAAGCAAAAGTAACAGATTTCACCCTCAGAGTGCAATCATAGAGAAACTGATTTTGCTACAATTACTTCATGTGTGACATTTAACGAAGGTCATTTGTTGTCTTCAAAAGGTGCAATTAAAATATAATCCATCAAACCTCAAGAAGCATAAACTCTCATTTACAAGAAATTAATTTATAGAAATATGAATGAGAACTGAATGAGGATTAATGAGGCAGAGCAAAGGCAAAAGCATTTTTGATAAATATGTAAGTGTTACAATGGAGGCTCCAGCCTCCTCTACGCCGCGCCACCAGAGGAAACCCTCTTCAGAATATTGACCGTATTCTTGGTAAACTACATTTCCCATAATGCGACTTACCTGCCGCTGATCATATCCTGTTTAACACCTGTTCCTTATCACCGCTGCCTTTATAACCGGACATTTATTAACACTATCCATTGCGAAGTCTTAGTTTGCCACGTGCGTCAATTCTAAGCGTTTTTTCCTGTTGTTTCCCTGCTGTTTTTTTTCGTGTATGATCTGGACTGTTTACTGGTTATCGATTGTTCTTTGCCTGTCCTTGATTTGGCTTGTTTACCACTGTTGATTGTTTGCTGCCCATCTTGACCTTGGATTGTGTTTTGGATTCTGATTGTTTGCTGCCTGCCCTGACTTCTGCCTGCTTTACAATTACTCTACTCTGCTACCTCTGTTTGCTGTTGATTACCTCGCCTGTTAAACATTCTAATAAAGAAACTGCATATGGATCCTAACTCATCTGACTCTTCATTACAGAAGGCTTCACCACAACCCGATCCAGAAGCTCTTTCGCAATTGTTGTCTGAACTAACAGTCCAGGCTTCGCAGGTAGCTCTACATCAACTCAGCCGACTAACTACACTCACAGAGGAGTTGGTAAAAGCTTTTTAAGGAGTGCATCTAATGTCACAAGATCCTACCCCACCCGCTGCTGCACCATCACCGACTCCACCACCCAGCTCCTCTGCTCTGGTAAGCCCTGGTTTAGCTTTTCAGAAACATTTGACGGCTCACCATCAAGATGCAAAGGTTTTTTGCTTCAATGTATGCTTTTCGTATATCAACAGCCTTCCCTTTATCCCACAGACTCTAGTAGAATAGCTTTTGTTTATTTTAGGTTTACCCTGGTTAAGGCAGCATGAACCAGTCATCTTTTGGAGAGAGTGAGAACTACAGCAATGGGACGTTAACTGCCATGATCAATGTTTGAAGAAGGTTAGTCGCTGTATGCAACCTTTAGTTCAAGTGATCCACTCCCAACCTCAAAAAATACCGTCCCAGTTGAATATCACGACCTGTTAGAGGTTTATAGTAAGAAGAAGGCTTCACAACTGCCCCCACACCGTTCAGTAGATTGTGCTATTGACCTGGTCTCCGGTGCAGTTCCCCCTAAGGGACGTATCTTCCCTTTATCTCGACCTGCATCAGAGGCTATGAAAGAGTACATTCAGGAAGAGTTAATCAAGGGGTTTATAAGACCCTCAAATTCTCCTGCTTCCGCAGAATTCTTTTTTGTAAAGAAGAAGGATGGGGGGTTGAGACCTTGTATAGATTATCCTGTGTTGAATGAGGTTACTATCAAATTTCGATATTTGTTACCCCTAGTACCCGCCACTCTAGGACAACTTTGTTCTGCCAAATACTATACTAAACTAGACCTTTGCAGTGCCTATAATTTGGTGAGGATTAGAGAAGGGCACGAATGGAAAACCACCTTCTCTACCACATCTGGTCATTACAAGTACCTAGCCATGCCTTTCAGTATAGCTAATAGTCCCTCTGTATTCCAGTCGTTCATAAACGACGTAGAGATATGCTCGAGACGTAGGTTATAATTTAAATTGACGATATCCTGATCTATTCTAACTCACTCCAAGAACACATCCAACATGTTAGAGCTTGGTTAAAACGTTTACTCGTATATCAGCTTTACATTAAACAAGAGAAATGCGAATTTCATCACACCAATACATCCTTTCTGGGATATATAATCAGTCAAGATGGTGTTGCAATGGATGAAAAGAAGGTAGAATGCGTTTCCAATTGGCCGCAACCTATGACCGTGAAGGAATTGCAAAGAATTTTAGGCTTTGCTAATTTTTTTTAATTTTCCCCAATTCTCAAGCACCCTGATCCAGACCTTTCATTTGTAGTTGAGGTAGATGCCTCCAATACAGGTGTTGATGTTGATCTCTACGCCATGGCTCTCCTCCCAAACTTCATCCTTGTGCATTCTTCTCTCGTAAGCAATCATCTACTGAACGTAACTACGACATGGGAAACCGTGAGTTAGGAAGAGTGAAGACACTGGTTGGAGGGCGCTGCTCACCCATTTATTGTTTTAACCAATCATAAGAGTTTAGAATATTTGCGTTCCGCCAAGAGGCTTAACCCCAGACAGGCTAGATGGGCGTTATTTTTTTTACCAGGTTTCAGTTCACGGTCACTTATTGCTCTGGCTCAAAGAATACCAAGGCTGATTCTCTCTCTCGCCACCTCCTCTTTCATGACCATTCTGACCATTGTACCCGAACCATTTAATACCAGTCTAAATTTTCACGAGTCCATGATCTACCCAGCTTGGGTCACCCAGGTATCACCGCTACTGCTGAAATCCTAAAGAACCGTTACTGGTGGCCTTCTCTCACTCTGGATACAGTTAAATACATCCATCAATGTGCTGTTTGCCAAAGCTCAAAGACTCCCAGACAACTCCCAGCAGGCTTATTACAACCTCTTCCAATACCCCAATGACCCTGGTCACACATTGTGATCGACTTCATAACAGATTTGCCCTCTTCTCAAGGTCATACCACAATTCTAACAACAATCAACAGATTCTCAAAGGCCTGTCATCTCATTCCTCTCCCCAAACTTCCCACTTCTCTTGAGACTGCTGAACTTTTATGTAATAATGTCTTCAGATTTTATGGTCTATCCAAGGACATTGTGTCTGACAGAGGTCCTCAATTTACCTCCCAAGTCTGGTCTGCCTTTTTTTAAGAGTTTTAAGAGTTAAGGTTCTTAAGGTTTTACTGTCAGGAGCACCAGACTGACTGGAGCAGATATTTAATGTGGGCCAAGTATGAACAGAACTCTTTAGTTAAACCTTTAACTGGACTAACACCCTTCAAATGTGTACTCGGGTTCCAACCTCCCTTAATCGCCTGGTCCGGCGAGCCTACAGAACTCCTTTTAAGTAACTGAATGGCTTCAGAGAAGCGAGGAGATATGGGACAGGGCCCAAACTCATCTCCTACACACGGTCATAAAACAGACTCTGCGGGCCAACTCTCATCGTAGACCTGGTCCTACTTATGCTCCTGGACAATGGGTGTGGCTGTCAACCAAAGACCTTTGACTTAGGCTCCCAGGCAGAAAACTCAGCCCCAGGTATGTTGGTCCTTTCCAAATTATAAAAAAAATTACCCCAAGATATAGGGTCTAAGATTACTTGCTAACTACCGTATATCCCCCACCTTTCACATGTTGCTTTAAAGATATCATTCATGTACAGCTGCTTTGAAACAATGAAAATTTGTAAAAAGCGCTATATAAATAAAGTTGACTTGACTTGACTTGACATGTCCCCCCAGAAACCCGCTGGTGGCCTGGTCGGGGAGGCTGAGGAAGCACCGGGAGAACAGACCCCCCCC
>JAZGTJ010016572.1:0-12585 GCA_036877575.1 Botia almorhae
TCAGAAGAAGCTCAGGTTTAGGACTGTGAAAATCTCCAACCCTGCACTGTTCGCTGTGGAACTGCAGCAGCTCTGTCTGAGATTTCTGGCTTCCTAAAAACATGCATTTGGCAGAGTGGAGCTCAGTTGGTTACTCGTACCTTTTCCACTGACTGGGTGCCTGAGCCTCTGCCTGTTCTGGCCTCGTCCTGGCATTTCCATCGAAACACGCCTGTTCTGAGCCGGAAAAATTTGTTCCCTAAGTCTGCTGGTCTCAAACCAAAGGCCGGGGGGCAAAATAATGTCCTCACCATGCAAAGTTTTCAGAACATCAACGCGCTCTGACTAGACTGATGGAAAACAAAACTCCCATTAGCATTAGCAAAGCTGTTTACACTGGAAGCAACCAGTGTGTCGACATGCATTCGTTTGACAGACACCACATTCCTGTTTTTGTTGCATTGTAACGCCATTCTACTTCTGCTACCGTTTTCCCTTTCCATTTAAAAAATCATTTTGTTCGCAAATATATGCATGTATTTGTGGATAATGAATTTGAACCGTAATCTATTCAAATATAATATAATATAGCATCAAGCATCTGACTGCTTTTAAGAAACACATTAAATGATAAAAAAAAAAGTTTTCAATTGGTAATAAGACCAATTGGTAATGTGATGCGGCACGTTTACTTGCGGGCGAGTTATGTAGTAGCGTAGTGTCTATTGTTTGTTTCTTCATTAGTGATGGAAACACATGCTGGTTTTGAAAGAGGTTCACAGTTAAATGAGATCCAGTTCTTGTTTCTTTTGGTGGAAAAGAGCCACCAGAGAACTTTGCATCTGCTGATATTCTTTGACTTTTCTTAATGGCAATGTGTGAACGCATTAAATCACTTAAATTCTCACATTATTCAAGCTGTTTATATACAGCCAGTCAGTTCAGATCTCACCGAAAGCCTTATCAGATTATTACCCAGACAGCCAGAGAGTGCCGGGTTTGAACTCAACCTGAGAACATCTGCTCTTCTGTTGGACTTGAGATGCTGAAAATGTGTTTGCTGGAGTTCCAGTCACTGGCAGATGTATATACTTATTTTCCTACTTAACACTAAGTTACCGTATTAATGTTTGTGAAGTCTTTTAAAGAGCAGCTGGTGTCTGATTACGATTTTTTATAATCCGTGTTCCGTATCCAAAATAAATTTCCAGTGTAATACAAGCCTTCAGCATCCAGTGTCTGGGCTAAGCACGCTCCAGAGTCAACAAACGCATATGTCTATACACACACACACACACATGCTTGAGTGAGTGTGTGTGTTATGTGCAGAGTGCACACATGTGCTTCAGTCAGGGGTACTGAATGTGGTTAGAATGGAATGCAGACGTACACGGCATACATTAAATTCATAAAGTCACTGACGTATTACATTATACTCGCGATTACAGCACCGGTGCTTGATTACACACAAATGAGGGCACGACCTTTCGCTCATGCGAGGAAAACTAGAGTCTTAAACCAGACAATCTGAGATCATTTACTGCATTTACATGACAGGCACGTTTTGTCCCTGCTCATCTTCATCATCTTATATAAAGTGAGGGTAAATAGAGGTTTCGAGGTAAATAAAGTGTGGTGGTCCGGTCATTTTGGCTCTTTCTGTTTCTCACTGTGCTCAGAATGAGATATTTTATATAAATATAATGAAATATTGCGTTTTATAAGTGCCACACGTGTAGTAAATCTGTGCTGTTTCTCCGGCTTTATGAGTTGTGAAACTGGATATCGGCGACGTCACGCGTCGTGGCTAAGATGCTTGCTCTGCATTTCTGACTTTCTCATGTGTGTGTGTGTGTGTGTGTGTGTGAGAGAGAGAGAGTTAGAGCTAGTCAAATATAAGAATCTGTATTAAACACAAAATGCATCGCGGGCATTAAACACTAAATGCATTCAGTCTAGCAGTCATACATACTGGTTTAATTGTTTATATTATGTTTTTGCAGTGTTGAGTTCTGACAAGCACTTTTACTTTGAACATTAACCGTAATATCTGGTGTCAGTCAGAAAATGGTGCTTTAAGAAGACAAGTTTAAAAGGTGTGTGTGTGTGTGTGGCACCCATCCTGTATGCAGGGGTTTATATAAACATCCCTCTCTGACAGGCATCTCGCTGTCAAGCCCGTCTGTCTGCAGGCTCTTCCTGTCTTGCCCTCTGATGGTCTGTGATCAGTTTGATCGTGAGGTGATGAGTTGCAGCAGAGCTGCTGGTTCTGTTTTGGTCCACATGGACCTCGGACCACCAGGGGTTACTCGATCCAGCTGCTGATGGTCACTGCGAGACAGGCGGAAGAGAAGAGGTCAAGACCATTCCAACAGTACGGATGTTAAGAGCAGCCCAGAGCAGAAATACTACACCACCAATACACACTGCTGTCATCCTGCTCTCTCCTGCTTCCAGTGGTCTATCTGTACATCATTTCCTGCTCTGTGAACATTAGCATACATCTGTTTACAGCTAGTATTGACAGTCCATGCAAGTGATTCAGTCTTACATAAAAACAGCAATAAGCACAGGTGCGAACAGACGTGAAGGACTGCTTACACAACTGTTAATCATCCATTATGATAAAACAAGGATTTATGCACAGAAAATAATATCTTTTGCTATTGACCCCCCCCAGATGTATGTGAATACCAGGTTTAAGAGTGTTTGCCCCCCCTTATTTGTCCCACCGCTTCCTCTCTGTGTCGTCATCCTCTGTTATATTAAACAAGTTCTACATCTAGTCTATTCCCTCCCTGTCTGTCAGCACTCAGTGTAATTGTGTTTGTTTGCCTGCAGAATGCACTTGGTGGACCCGGAGGTCCAGCTGGCTGCTGTTTTTCTCACCTGCTTATGATCTCCACTTGTGTGTTTTGTCAAAGGCCTATGGGTATAAAACCTCTGGTGCGGGAGGGTTAGATGGTGGTCCATTGTAGAAGTTGACCTGAACCCTGACCGCAGAACATTTCCCTCACCTAGTATGTTAAAATACTCATAACTAAACCGAATTAGTTGCAAACGAGGTTTATATCATGTCTGACATCAGTACATCAGTGAAAAGCATTACAGTCATGACAGATTATCATTGTTCTCCATCCTGCTGTGAAATTCAGAGGTGGAAAAATGAAACGATTGTTTATCAGTTTGCGAAAGGTCTGTGTGATGTAGCGGAATAATGTGCACTCATGCTTGATGGTATTACTCTGATTCATTGCTCTCATTTCCTGCTCTCTTTTTTCTGTTTCTCACTCTCTCTCCCCCTCTCTCTTCTGTGGACCGTGAGCTGTGATTAGTTGTAAGCCTTCTGTAATGGATTTTAAACGTCTGCTCTCTTGCGCTCCTGTGTGGACAGGCAGGTATTTGGAAAACGGTCAGAAGCTCTGATTGAATCTAAACTGTACCCGCTTACATATGTCTCTCCCCGACACAGTCCGGAGTGACCGGACAGTTACGTTCCATTCCCAACCGGATTCCACATTCCGTTCCTCCTTCACTGAACGCGTGTGTTTGAGTGGATAAGAAATATTTATGTCTGTTTTCTTCACCCGTGAGCGTGTTTACAGGTGTGTGAGATTTCGTTTTGACGCCGCTGTAGTTACAGACAACGACCCAGCCGCCTGTTCAGTAGGGTGTCGCGAGACGGGTGTTTAAAAAGCAGCATCTGTTCATGACAGGCCCCGGCCGTGTTTCTCAACAGAGCTGCTCTGTACCACATCACAGCTACAGATCCAGAAAAATGATGTTTTTGGCTCTCTCCGCACCTTGCTTTCTGGGCCGAGGCTCATAGCGTTCCCTTCCCTCTCTGCTTCAGATCGCCATGACAACCGGCCCAGTGGCCGCGTCATTCGTCTTCTCTTGGGAAGGCGCAGGTAAATATTTAGTCCCCTTGGTAGCGGTGGGGTTCTCATTCGCCGCTGTGTGTTATTACATAATATTTCACAGGACAGATTTCAGTCTGGACATGCTGCTAGCTTCTGCATATTTCAAAGGCTTCAGACTGTGCTGTCGTCCTGGTAACACAATTTCAGGGGGAATTAAAAAAGATGTCAACAGATATTTCAAATCCAAGACAACTTGCAGTTGTTGAAACGTATCAGAAACAACATTTGCTCCTTATTTTCTGTGAAAATTCCTGTGAAAAGAATGAGTACTGCAAAAACAAAATTGTTGCATACTAATTTAAGATCTTGCCAACATATAGCAGTATTATAATGTATTTACATACTGTATTTGTTTTAATACTTGAATTGCAAAGCCATGAAAATCATCAGTTATGTACAGCGGCTGTACTTGATACATTTTGACAATGAAACAGTTAAACCTTATCTTCTTAACTTAAGGCTGTAAGTAACTTAATATTGTATTTTTGTTAGCACATTTCTCACTAAATGTTTTCCTCTCCTCTGCTTTTCTCTCTTTAAGATCCACGAGAAGTTACAGCGTTATGAAGACCGCTCACCGACTCCAGTACTGGACAGCGCCAGCTCACTGGCCCAAGACGTGAGTGAGCCACATACACACACTTCCTGTTAACCGTCAAAACACCTTCATGCTCATAAACTTTACACACTTCTGCCCAGGTAAACTCCACACAATCATTGAAACGCCTGCAAAAACGCACACACGGAGATTTTTCAGCACACCAAGCTTAAAGCCAACTCCAGGAGCAACCTGTCATTAAAAAACAGAGAGACGATAAATGTATGTCTGGGGCTAAGAACAAGTAGATGGGCTGCAGATGAGAGTGTGATATGAGCCATGGATTATTGTGTGTGTCTGCGTAAGACATTAGTCATCAAGTCTTATAAAACACTTGACGGTTTGCATAACGTAAACTGAGCACTAGATCCACATGGCCGGACACACACACACAAACCTTTGTAAACTTTGAGGAGTTTACTCTGGATGTGATCGGACAGAGGAGAAGAACAGGCGAATGGGAGAAGACCAGGCCGGGTCAGGACTGACGTAGAGAGGAGCGGAATGTTTCTTTTTGCAGACAGATCGCGAAAATTGTGTCGCGTTTAAAAGAGCCACATCTGGTAAAACAAAGTGTTGTTTTGTTCAAGTCTACATCCTCCACGCACTGCTTTCTGTGTCGGCCCAAGAGAAGCTAATGGGCTTTGATACATGTTTCCTGCACGCACGTTTCTTATTGCGCGACGGCAACCAGCCCGCTTGTGTATCCAGAAATCTCTGCTTCCGTTACGGAACTTCCCCAGCCCACAGTTTGGTTCCGACTCTCAGCTTTACACTTTCCTTGAAGGTCCCACACGTGGATAATCCGATATCTGCGTGTCTGTGCGTATGCGGCCTTCAAAGTGTTGAATAGCCAACGCAACCAAATGACTGCTGCTGTGTTTTTCAGTCGTATAGTTTTCGGTCGTTTCTGTGAGGAATACACGGCTTGCTGCTGCTGCTGCTTTAAATGCTGTCGCGGGTTTGCCGCCGCAGCTCATTCGAGTGTTTCGCTAATGGAGCTTTAATTTATAGCTGAACATAAAATGCCATTTTAACCTCTGCCTGAGATGCAGGCTAACATTGCCGCAGCAGGCGAGCGCCTTTCATGCGCGCACACAATTCCAAAGCAAGCTTTAACAGACATGACACACACGTTGGAATATGGTTTATGAGGACCCTTCATGGACGTAATGGGTTTTTTATACTGTAACAAGCATATATTCTAACCCCAACCCTGCCCTAAACCTAACCCTTACAGAAAACCTTTGCCATTTTTAATGAACAAAACTCACTTTATGCTGAATAGAAGCCTAACCTCTCAAATAAGGAGCAGGTGTGCAGTTCACATTTTTCCCACAGGTTGGCAGTGAAGAGTCTTAGTCTGCGGGCATTGAGAACTGTCTGTGTCTTCTTCATGTCCCAAGTGTCTTTCATTAGACAGTGGAAAAATGGAGAGCTCCAGAGCCTGCTGGACGATCCTCCACTCAGCTCATTCGTCTCAGAGGCAGGAGTCTGCTCTGGAGACGTCAGTCAGACAAATTCACAACATGTATGTCAGATTACACCAGAGCAGCATCAAACTGTATCAGTGCTAGATTAATAATAGAGTTATATTAGATGAGCGTTCCATTGCCAGGTGCAGTACAGATGTCTTAAGTCTAATGAACACTGTGATCTTTGTCAGAATTTGCCGTCTGAAACTAAATGTGCGGATTGTGAAAGATTACTTTGTTTGCAGGGCAAATATTGGCAGACTTGTGTCATTTACTGTGACATTTGTGTGTGTTTAAGCCTTAAACTGAGTTTTGGGCCACTGTTGTGCAGTGTTACTTTCATTGTGAAGATTTAAATATGTTTGTCCCAGTTAACAGGGAGAAATAGGGAGCAGTTAGGTTGAGGTGTAATGCATGTCACACTCAAACATTTCTAAAAGCAGTGGATTAGTGAAGGGGAAGTGATGTGATCTTCTTAACCAGATCTTCTTAACCAGGGGCTTTACTTAACCATTTATTGGGGACAAAATTGTGCAGAACGTTTGTGTTGGGGTTAGATTGTGGGTTAGGATTAGGTTTTATTGTTTATAACTAGTGTAAAAAACAATAGCAGTCTATGGAATGTTGTGTCTTTTAGATAGATAAGGAAATGTCTGTGTGTGTGTGTGTGTGTGTGTCAGTATGGTTCACTGTCAGCATTACTCAATTGAACGTCACCTCCCAGTTGGCTGGTTACTGCCAGTGGAAAAGTCTGCTGGTATCCTAAGGGGGCGATTCCTTAAACACTGATTACAGCTTTTCAGCACGTTCATTCCACACACACACACACACACGCACACACACATGCACAGAACCAGAGCAAGTGGGGTCAGTAAAAAGGTTGCGGCCCAGGAGTAACACTTTAAATGGGTCTGGGGAACAATCACATCTCTCCTCATCTCTCTCATCGCTCAGAAAAACTGCAGTTCTCTGTGCCTCATTTCGCCTGCATCTGTGCTGCTTGGCTACCTATAAATCTCTCCATCTCTTACATGCGCACACACACACACTCTCCACCTGCTACTTGCCTCAAGGGAGACGTTTATATTGCAATTATTCATAATGTGTGTGTGTGCTCATGTCTGTATGACCGATGTGTGTGTTCATGGATGTTATCAGTGTTCCCTCTTGCTGTCTGGTGTTAATTTCTTGTTTTTTGACAGTTGACAGAGGAACTTCAGGGTAGAGGTGCGAGTGGTGATATCAGAGAGCTTGTCAAACTACTGTCCAAACCGCACACAAAGGTGAGAGGGACAGTACATTGCATTTACTATTACTATTATCTTTACTATTACTCTTACTATATTTTAAAATGTTTTCACAAATTAGAATGTCCCCAAAAGTTTGTTTTGCTCAGATTTGTCAGGTTTTGCTGACTTTTGGGTATTAATTCGTCCTCAATATATGGTTAAGTATCACACACACAGACAATTTTTTTACATAAAAGGCTGCTATTATAATCGATAGACAGACAGACATACAGACAGATGACAGACAGATAGAGAGACAAAGCAAACCTTGACATCATAAGATTTTAAGAGCTTTTAGATCAGTATGTCTAAACCTTTAAGTGGTATATTAGTAAATCTTTTATCTGTACTAGTCTGGGACGGCATCATAATATTCTATCCTTTCCTCTCTCTTCTTTAACCTCTCTTATTTTCCCCCTCCTGTCTTAACCCGACGTGTATTGGCAGAATATTTAAAGCACTAGCAGATGGCTCGCGGGGACTAGAACCGCGTCTCCGTACGACAGTAACGGTATCACTCTCAATTAGTGTTGAAATGATCCATTCCCTGTGACCAGACATAAATCAGAACCTATTAAACGATCTCCTTTCTCCTCCCTCGCTTATGATTCACACATGAAAAAACACGTTTTACTCATATTAGGCTGCTTACAGACTTATTTTGACATTGATGAAAGCGGTTATTACGACAACCACGTCACGGAAAGTAAAAGCCACTTTGGTCTTAGCAGGAAAAAGAGAAAAAGCAGATGAGTGGTTCACTAGTTTGTTTAACAATAGTTTGAAGTGTATTACCTTTTCTGCGCACGCTGATTATGTGCAGGTACGCATACGGGTAGTTAGTTCAACAGGTTGACTAATGACCGTTCGGATAACAAACTCTTTCCTAATGAGAGCTGCGTGCCCAGTTACATTTCCCAGGCTTTATTTGAACAACTTCTACAATTTGTTATTGCAGGAGGCCCACTGTAGCTCATTAACCTGCGCACACACGGCAGGAGAAGCCAGTGAGAGGGGCGACCAGTTTAGTCCCAAAGTTCACCAGGTCACTGTTTTGCTACCTGGCCTGATGCTGACCCCACTGCTGTAACCCCAGGAGAGGGTTTACCTCCACAAAACACCATTTGTTACTTGTGTGTTTGAGCGAGTGGCACTGGGCAGGATTGTGGTACTGTAGACCGTAGACAGACGTGGTGGGAACAGAGTGAAGTGATTACGGTACCTTACAGTTTCACTCATCAGCCCACTTCAGAGACGAACGGTTTTTGGATCAGACTAAGCAAAGTGTCTAAATTTTCCTGTAATAATCCTCGCTGGAAACAGATGCCAGTCCTGGGTTTATAAGGGACAAAAATAGGGATATTTCATGGCAGTGAGAGGGGTTTTACATTTGCCATCACCAGGCCCCATATGTTTGTGCAATAACTGCTTGTCTGTGTTTAGAACTACATTTTGTACATTACTCAAACGCTGGAGGCTTTTGTGTTTTGCTGTGTTCCCAGAAAATTTTAAATGTGATGTTTGAATTGCTTGGCTACATTTAGAAAAACCCTTCAAGTAAATGTTTAAATTCAAATGTGTGTGAATTCAAATTCGAATGTCTTTTTTATCATCTGGATAGACTCTACATTAATTGTTTTCTGAATAAATAATGGTATGAAATGGTTTTTATGCATTTGGAAGTCATTTTTATATAAAAAGGGCATTTAAGGTATACAATTCATCAGACATCCAGGCATTCCCTGAGAGTCGAACCTGTGAATCTGGCATTGCTAGCACCAGACAATAAGTAATACGCAGATGTATTCATATATGAAAGAATATCTGTATATAAGAACAACAGGGGAAGATATGGTTGCAGATGCTAATGCCTGGATGCTTCAATAACATTTGTTCTGGGATATTTTATTCAGATCTTATTGTGACTGTCTGCTGTAAATCTTCTGGTCTCTGTGCTGGTCACTGGGCTGGTCACTGGGCTGGTCATTGTGCTGGTTACTGTGTTGGTCACTGTGCTGGTCACTGTGTTGGTTAAGTGTGTGTCCGGGAGAGGCTCTTGAATAGCAGAAGTGAATGGCAGCTCAGCAGCAATTAAAAATCCTCCATTTCAAGTTCCCTAAAGAACAAATGCACCAACAAATGCGTCGTTACAATCTACAGAACTGTGTTTAGTGAAGAGGCAAACAACGTGTGTGTGTGTGTGTGTGTGCTCTGCTCTTCATTTATTTGTCACAGTCCAAAACGCACAAACGCTGGATTGTCAAAGGATTTTTCAGGCCTATAGTTGTTTTAAGTTGTTTTTGTCATAATATATTCTTAGTTTCTAGAAACAGAAGGCCGCTTCGGATTATTGGCAGGTGTATAGACCTTTTAGTAGAACATCATTCCATCACTTTGTAAACCAAATCAGATTCCAGGTGATTTTGAGGACTATCATCAAACGTTCATTTGGATAAAATAATCTTGAATGTGTTTATACTTGCAGCTGGATTCATTTGGGAGTGGGGATCCAGATTTCAGTTTGTTTTACCCCACATTAAACTGGATATCATTCAGAATTTCTTGATTTAATATTATTAAAAACTGTTTTTTAAAAAATAAACAGTTCATCCTATGGGTAACGTATTGACTTTCTTTGAATTACCTGTGGTGTAAGTATTTCCAGGTACCCTCAAATCCTGCTTAAGTTCCCCAGTGTACACATACCCCTGGTTGGGAATCACTGCTGTAGACAGATGCTTCTTTTTCTATCTGTGTTTGTTTCTCTCTCTCACTCTCTCCCATCTGTTCTGCTTTAGCCACATGTTGAGTGTTGTTCTGGAGCTTGATCCCATGTCATAAAACAGACACTTTTCTCCTCCACTCAGTCTTGTCTCTTTTCCTTTTTTCTCCTCCCCTCTCGTTTTTTATCTGTGGCACAAAACTGGAAGATGGTTTTGCGTTGGAAATGTGAGGGAGAAGAGAAGCAAAGGAAAGAAGAAAAAGTGTTTTCAGCTGCATGTGACACACAACGTCGTTTAAAACGTTTCGTTAATGAGTCCCTGAATGCCGTCATTCTTTTCTAGCACTTGCGTTCCCTCGCTCTCCTTTATCTCCATCTCTTGGAGCAGAAATATCTGAAACGACTGAGAGCTTCATTGACTTATTGACTTATTTAGATCCAACATACACTGAAACTTTACATGCGCGCACAAATGTTTGCATTATCTTTAGGGGATGCTCGTAATACCCAGAAGTCCCAGTCAATCATCCACATAACCCTGATCCAATCGAACCAAAATTTGAAAACAGACTTTGACTTGGTTTCGATTCAAGTTTTTTCGCCTCTGGCGACGCTCTTGCAAACAACATTGCCAAAGACGGTTGTAGTAATATAGTAGCAGTAATCAATTCAAAAGCAGCTTTATTTGTCAGTAGGCGGTAGTAATCTAAAGCAGACCACTAAAGCTCTGTGATTTATGCTATAGGATTCGTGCAGATGCTTGGATTATCAACACTGAAATGATTAGCCAACACGAGTAGCTACAGCGAATCAGTCAAATGACTCTGTCACTACTGTTTGTCTTACCGCATGTGTCTGCATGTGTCTCTGGATTTCTACGTGTATGACTCTGTTATCTCTGTTTTGCAGAGTTTGTTGTCTGTTCACGATATCGTGGCCAGGAAGAGTTACGATCCAGAGCTTCCTCCTCTGCCAGATGACATCAGTGATGAAGAAGACTCTGTCAAGATCATTAGACTGGTCAAGAATAAAGAGCCGTTGGTGAGAGCTCAGTAACCCGACCTCCCTCCCACACGCACCGGCGCAGACACATGCAGATTTCCACATACTGTCATCTGCACGCAAAGCCAGACACAAGCACTGCTGTAATTCCAGCACACATGTTGAAAACACCCCCGGTGTACCTGAAGCGCATAAATATACAAACACTTGCACAACACTGTTTGACTCACGCTCACTGTTCACCCTTATCCTCTAGTTCCTGAGTGACTGTATATTCTCCATCTAACATGACACACGCACACACACAGTCTCCACATTTCTCCTGCTGCCTTGTAGATATTCCTCTTTCCATAGTGTTTCATTCACAGCTTTCTGTGATTACTCCCAGTTCTGTGCCGTCCATTTGATCTCATTTCTATGTCAGTTGTCTGACTCATGATCTCTGTTTACTCATTTTGCTCTGTTAAATCAACACAGTTAATGAAAGCTCTGCTTGCCGTTAGACCAGAGGCTGTGCTGTGTAGTGACAGTGAGCGAGCACAGATGTCTGTTGACATTCTGGAGTTCAGAACAAAACAGAGAAGCTCGAAAAATATTATTCTGGTTATTCTGTTTTAAACAGTGTGAGTGGATGGGAATCAAGGGCTGTCAAAGCGTCATTAAGTTTGTCAGTGCCTTACAAATCATGCATGACAGCTGTGGTCATTATTATGTTATGAAAAAGAGCCGCTTGGACATTTTGCTTTAAATGATCATCTATGATGGTGAGTAAATGATGACAGATTTGTAGTTTTTGGGTGATCTTTTATCTATTGATTATAGAACGCACACGCGCAGTTTGTTGCCATTTTACACCATCTTTGATCACAGTTTATCCAATCAGTTTGAAGTCCTCATAAAGACTGTGTAGATGGTAATCAATACAGAATTTCAGATATATCAAATCTGATTGTCAAAAAACACACGCCGTGAATTCTGTTCAAATATTTAACAGCTTTAGTTTGTAATTAGTTTAAAGCTGCAATCCGCAAGTTTTGCCTCTCTACCGCCATCTCTGTTTGAAACATAAAACTGCAGGTTACTTTACGTACTTTTCATTACGTATGTTAACGTCAGACCTGACAGCTCAAATTATGTTTTTTATTGTGTAAATTGTTTTTATTATTATGTATTTTATTATTATAAACGTACCGTTGTGAATCGGGTTAGGGTAAGGCGGTCGTGTTGAACACAGACCTGTCATGTACTTGATCAATAACTGATTTTTCTTCATTTATAACCCCGAAAAGGTTATGGGTTGCAGTTTTAACATATGAGTTTGTAGTGATTTTTTTTGCATTAAATGCGTACTGTACTTTCTGCAAAATGAAGTGCCAAATAAACCTCTCATTTCCTCTCATTAACTGAAACTACAGGGCATTGGTTAGGTACAGTCCAACCTATGCCTCAAGTCCTCAGCAATTTTAGATGCTGACTGCCCTCCAAAACATCTCAGATTACCTTTTAAATATAGAAAAACCTCGAGCTGTTTTTCTGAAGAAGTCATTTATCTCACCAGTTCTCAGTGAAGAGCCTGTCGGCTTACTGCAGCTCGCAC
>JAZGTJ010016573.1:0-12585 GCA_036877575.1 Botia almorhae
ACATTACAGTCTACTAATACTCTAATGAGAGTTAGTTGACATTTAGTTGCAAAGTTACTTATAATTAATAGAACATGTGAACTATTAATAGTTCATTGTGAAGTGTGAAGAATTAATAGTTCAATAAATGAACTATTAAAACAGCGTAACCAATTTTACACTTTATTTACATTTATTACAGAGGAAATTTTAAAATGTTTAAGTAGGAGACAAGCACTACACAATGAAGCTGTATTAAACATTTAACACTCTGAAAAATTAGGAAAGCAATTAAAGAGTCCTAGTATAAAAAAGGTTAAAACCATTATAATCTAGAGTGATGAACATTTTTTTCTTTAAAATTATCTAAGAAACGAGCTTCCCTATTTGAAGATTCACTTACATATAAAGGTCTAAGCACTATGACCTTGAAAATGTTTCTCTTATGTAGAGTGATTTGCTACTGTCCTTGTGTCTTGTCAAGTTTCCTTGAGTGCAAAACACCCTGCAGTTAATATTTAACATCTAAACTTATCAATATTGAGCACTACTGAACTTCAGGTCATGGCATAGAGATGAACGACAAGTCAAGGTTTGGTGCATCCAGGTTTCGCATCTGGATGATGTCACCTTTGAGGTGGTTTAGGTCTGCGTGAAGACAGTCGCCATGCTGAAGCTTGTGCCGCTAGATTGGCTCTGGCTTTAATGAATCCTCTCTATGTTCTGTCGCATCTTAATTAACATCAAAGCAGGGCTGGAGGCAGGGCAGCGAGAGCCTCTGCTCAGCTTGACCTCTGCTGGAAAGGGAAAGTTGATTAAGTGGATCTCCAGGGTGATGAGGTCACCCACTGTATCTCTCTGCCAGAGACTGGCTAATTTAGTCATATAGACACTCAAATACAGCCATTTTTGGCTTTTAGCGCTGTATCTGTGTCTGCCAATGAGCGAGCAGGATAAAACAGAAGCATCTGATAAAATTGAAGCTTTAACTAGAGTTTAACTTTTTAAGAGTTTAACGATTGTATAATCCTCTTGAATAACTGTATAATAGGGTCAAGAATGAATATTTTTTGAACATACTGTTCAAACCACAGATGGAGTTTGAAACAGAAAAGGTTTTTTTTTCTTTTAACTCTGCTTCACTCAGAGACTGTCTATGCTGAGGTAACCTTTAGACACAGGCGTGTTAAAGTTGGCGGCAGGCAATCGATAGGCTGTTGGCTTTTTTGTTTGTAGGTTCAAGACGGCCTTGGCTTTATTACAGCTGGGATCGAGTCACGAGGGAGTCACAGTCTTTGGATGCTGCAAAAGTCAGAGTGAGAGGAGCTTCGCCCTGTTTGCCAAAAGTGTAATCCCACTGTGACCTCATAGAACCCTGCCTCCAGAGGAAAAGCAGCTTACAGGAGTGCCTGTCTACAGGAAGACCCCCCCCACCTTCACTTCAACCGCCTCTCTTTCTCTCCTGTCACTGTTCCACTGCCTGATTCCTCTCTCTCTCTTCCTCTTCTTTATTCTGTCTCCCCATCTCATTCTCTTTCCAAGTTGTTTCAGCACCAGTATTTCCCAGGCTCCCTCTCTTCACCCCTGTCAGATGACTGGATCTCAGGGCATTAGGGAGCCTGCAGCAAGCGAAGTGAAGACTAATTCCTGTGCAAAACAGTAAAAACAGAGGGTGTGGAAAGACATGATATCACTTTGTTGAGGCAGGGCTGGTCAAAGAGGAAACCAATCTGCCAAAAGTAGCTCTGGATTTGCTTACCTTGACTTTGTGCAAGATTCATGCAAGATAATATACACATATAAAAAGATAGCATCTGCTTTTCAGAGGGTCAATATTTAATACATTCATTTGGTTAACAAATCATGTGTACAGTTATTACTGTTATTACTTGTTTCCCCTCTATTAATGACCACAGCGAGCACCCAAAGTATGATTCTACTTATTAGATAAGACTAGAGACACACAAAAGCTCAGTGGGAAGCCTGACAATCTGGAGGCGCAATAGGGACTCTCACTAAGAAGAGGGAGGGATTACACATGGGTCTTTGGCAAGCTGGCCTACATAAGGGTGGTCTACACAAGGTTAGTGTCTGGTCACTGGAACACAATTAAAACTTAGCTATCTGACAGTGTAAAGTGTGTTGATTGGAATGCTTTCTCTGAATGAAACTAATGTTCAGATTGTTGGTTACCATGGCAGCTGCTTAGCATTTAACTATATGGTAAATATAACCCTAAGGGTTTGTGAAAGTATGTGCACCATATCTTTAAAAAAATGATACTGAGAGTTATGGCACAGTGGGTAGTGCAAATGCCACTGACGTGCTAAAAAGCATGTTGTGTTCATTGGGATGCAGGTTCGAATCTGGGATGTTATGTCCTAGTATGTCCTGATTCTGTTTGTCCCCTCACTCCATATTCCTGGCTGATCTCACTGCTCTATTAAAGGGGAATTAAAGGAGAAAAAATACATAAGACACTGTTCAAGAACTGCTCTGAAAAGCTGATCTCGCCCTAATATCAAGAAATGTACAAAATAAAGCATGCATTAAATGAAAATTAATATGGAACAGTTTTCAACTCACATTGCACATTAAAATGATAACAGTTAAAGAAAGATTACAGTTAGAATACATGCTTCTACAGAAGTGAAAACCAGAAAATCCTCCCTGCTGGAATGATGCCTGAAGACCATATCCATCATGGATTTGGCCATATAGCTGATAATGCCAGACCAACAGTTTTAAGTAATGCAATTAACTTGTGTGACACTGGTTTATCTTCTATGCACTCAGCAATCCACAAGCTAGCAGCTCAGTGTTAGGCTGAGATCATAAAAGAAATCTGAAATTTCCAATGTCTCATTGTCTGGTTTGGGGGCAAGTGGTCTAAGCGTTGAAATAAAATGATTTTGCCTTATTTTACGATACTTTGTGCTGGAAGTTAACGGTCAAGGATTCTGTACATGTTTTGTTTAAAATGTTTTTCAATATAAAGTTCTGGATCATGCTGCCAGAAACATAAGTCATTAGATTTATCTTGACACGTCTGTGACCTGTGTCTTACAGTATGAATTAAAATGTAACACCAAGGCTACCATGTTGGATTTCCTTTTGGGTTGATTTCATTGATTGAAAGGTCAAGGTAATTAACCTTCGGTGAGTTTTCAAGGAATGCAACAATTTAAAATAAAATGATTTTTTTCCCACCAAGCCATTCAGTTAGCCCAACTGCTGTCCTCAATCAATTAATATTCTATCACGACATTTATTTTACAATTAAAATACTGGTTACAAAGTCATCAATTCTACTTTGAAGGAAGACTTGGTCAAGCAAATTAAAGGAAAAAATATATATTAATGTCTACAATGACCCCGTAAGCTACTCTGTAAACAACATTTTTAAAATACAATTGGACTACTGCATTTTTGGTTGTAAGTATTGTAATTATAGAAAATTATTGAATTATAAATTATATTACGCCAATATACATGATATGTCTCAAAATATTCTTTAAATGAATCAATCTCCATGCAAACAGATTTTCCTGCATTACCAGCTGGAATGGTGGGGCATCTGGTTCCTTTCTCTGTGTGCCAAGAGCACTGTGTTCGTCTGGCTGCTGGTACAGAAGTCCGGGCCTGTCGCTCAGGCATTCCCAGCAGCCAGTTGGGCCACACACACACACAGCTTGTACAGTGGAGCCCAAACAGGCAGCACCAGCAGCGCCCTGGCACTGTTCCTGGGCATGTCAGCCCACTGTTTCACCAGCCCTCACACTGGCTTTTCACTGCAGCTGTGGCCTTCAAACACCTGTCAAAAGAGAGAAGAGAATCAAGCAGTACATAGAACTCCACCAGGAGCCATTTTAAAAGTCAATTCAGAGCAAAAGCTTCATCCCCAATTTGTTTTTTTGTAGAGTTCAGACTCATCAAATGGAATTAACGGCATTGTAATAACTGAAATAATGAAGTTGGAAAGTCTTCCTGATTTAAAGAAAAATTACTTATTGGCATTAAAAATGTGGTTACTAGCCCACTAAAGCTGTAATAGAATATAGTACAAGCTGACAAATTGAATAGAATGGAATTAAAACCAAAAAAAATATTTTATCTGTTTGAGTAGAATATACTATAATTCCTTTAATCAGTGTATTGTGCAACTTTCATTATCTGTAAAGCAACTTTGACATTGTAAACCTACGTGGCAGACCCTGCCAATGGGAAACACCACAGAGGTATCAATCACAGAGCTGTGAATAATCTAAAGATGGTAAAACAACCACTTGGTTCAATAAAATTATATAAACATTTAGAAACAAAAACTGTCATGTTGTTCCAAATCTGCTTGACCTTTGAAGAAATTCACAGTTTACTTTCATTGTTTTAAAAATATCAGTGTCAGCAATAAACAATGTTTCCTGTTCCACAGAAGAAAGATAGTCATGTGGATTTGGAATGACATAGAGGCAAGTAATTAACAATAAAATGTTCATTTGTAGCTAAACTAACTCCAATATTCATAAGACGATCTAATCAAAACCACTAACATCTGGATTATAGCCAATGCAAAGTTCATATAGTAATACACTGTAATTCAAGCCATAAAATCACAAAGAATTTAAGTACAACCCTTTACAGCTCACTTTAAGTGCAGCTAAATCATCCTCCAAGCCATGGCCAATCAGAAATGTGTCTGCATTAATAAAGCTCAAAAGGACTGCTTGAACACCATGCAAAAATGAGCTGGAACCTTTTACATCATACTTGCTGATGTCAGAGAATCTGATTAACATTTGTGTTTAAACCATTTTTATGGGGTTGACAGGTGTCAATAACAAGATGACTTGCAAACTGCTGTAGCACTATAAAAACAACTATTAAAAAAATATATCAAACATTTAAGTAGCTTTTCAATCAAGTATGATTTCAGTATTATTTCCTATGCATTTACCAGAAAGACAATGCAAATGTAAAAATATAATCTTACTGTTTCTGTGTCAACAGCAAAGACTCCTGGACATGTTTTCCCCACTAGGAATTGAGGAAGACTGCTCACAAAGCCCTGAAGGCTTACCGCATCGTGGAAATGGAGCTGCAAACATGTACGACTCAGAATATGCAACAAAATCATATGTATGTTTTGACCCTTCAACTCAAGCATGAGTATAAAACCTGAATACAACTTGACATCCAGGTGAGCTGACTGCACTCTCACAACAACTGTATGTTGTTATAGTACCTCCTGGTACTATGACAGAGCACATGGAGAAAACATATTGTGCAGGATAAACAAACACAATTCTGCAGCAAAAGAGAAATGTACATTTAGAGATGCTGTTACTGTTAAGCTTGAGTTATTAAACAACTTAAAGACTTTACAAGAAGTTAAATCTTGACCAACTTTAACTGTAAAAATGTCCCTGTTAAACTGTTGTACAAGTAAACCGAAATGTTACATTTGTACATTTGGCCAATGCTTTTAACTACAGTGCATTCAGATTTATATTTTATCAGTATGCGCATTTTCTTAAAATCAAACCCATGACTTGGGTTTTGCTAGCACAATACTCTGCCAAAAGGAACAATAAAAGACAGTGTAAAGCTGTCTTGTTTGGGTGCGAACTACGTGGACTCACGATTGCTTATTCCTTTTTTGACATCTTTATACTGGATGGCACAGTCTTCTTTATCCGGATGTTTATGAGGGTAGTTGTTTACTCTCGGCATATCCTTGGACAAAACATGCTCTTTCAGTTGATTATAAAGTGTCCAGTCATCTGCATCAGTGAATGTAACAAGACAATTGCATCCTTATTTAAAATAACAACCAAATACTTTACAATTACCTGTTAGTGTAAACACGCATTCTAATTCACATTATTTATACAAAAACATAATATGCAATATGTGCATTTTAATATGCTAAATCTTAAAAGGAAATGAATTTGTTTACCTCTATGACCAATATTTTAGTTTGACCCTGAAATGGGAGCCAGCTCTTATCAGGTCCCTGAAGTGCTTGAGTATTTAGTGGTACATCGCCTCTAGATACATGCTGATCTCTCTCACTGGAAGCTGTAAGTACATATATAGAGGGTGACCTAATATGAGTGTACACTGTGGTAAACAAATGTACAGTAGCTGCAGCTATATGAACAAAAAAAACATGCAAAAAAAAAATATATAGTACTTACCTTTGGCAGGCAAGAGGCTTTTGGTTTGTAATCCTCTTAAAAACATTGATAACTATGCTTAGATATTTAAGCTTATTGATGCTGTGGTCATAAACGTTGATTTTTCTAGAGCCTAGAGCAGTCAGTACAAATACATTATAAAACATTATTAGGGTATTAAAAAATGCACATGCATTTTAGCTCTTTCAAATGGAAACCTTAAAGACATCTTGCACTGTCACAGATGTTTTTGGGAACTGCTCTATAAAATTGTTCACATAATGTTTACAAACATCATAAACATCATTGCTCCAACCTCATGCCATATTTTTTGCTTTTCATTTGACTCCCATGAATTAAATATATAAAATCATCCAGCACATTCTAGCATAACAGCATAACGTAGACCGCAAAATCCATATTTCAGCAAGTGTTAAAACTAACTGTAAAAGCAATCTGAAATTATTAATAGCCTATATGAAATGGATCACATTTGTAGAAGCACACTGACAGCTAGACTAGGGGCGTATATTTAACCTTGGCTGGTATGTAGTTGGGTGGTTGTGGAGGATATGAAGTTTGCGGAAGTTGTGTAGGTGGGGAGGGTCGTTGGATAGACATGTAGGTTGAAATCAGCATCAAAGATAAGCCGCAATTTTGATCAGGCACACTGAGGTACAGGTTTGCCCCCAGCTGCAGAGTACCACCAACTGGAATGATGGCTTTAATAATGATGTGTAAAATAAGTAATGTAGCTGCAATTCCCCTATTCTAATCAAGCGACTATAAACAATGCTTACAGTTTTGCACAGTACTTTAATGAATGACACCTATACACTTGAATGAGTGTATAGACTTTTTGGAGCAGTGCTTGTTACTTGGGACTGGCACCCATTCACTGCTGCAGTTAGTAAGGCTGCTCTCCTTTGGCATGCTTGAGCCAGCGTAAAGTCTTCCTCTCAAAGAGGCACAATAATATGCTCTAAACAGCTGTGCTGCTTATGTGTTGAATGTAATGATTGGCCCAAAGCAGACTCTTACATCAGCATGTTCTGTGATCATATTGGTAATCATGTTCTGCATTCACACATAGCATCTTACCGGTAATTTACTGGTAATGTTATAATTGGTAAATTGCCAGGAACAATTTTACCTGTAATTTAAAAGGTCCTGTTCACACATAGTGTCTTAACAGTATTTGCTGCTAATTTACTGGTAAAGACTGCATGTGTGAAATGGGATATATTAGGATAAATAACTTCCTACTTCAAACTTCAGGTTGCAAAAGTTCCACCCTTTTTCTGCCGAGGAGGTAGATTGGACTGTATCCTAGTTTCTGGGTTCTCTAGCAATTATTCCTAAACAATAAATAATTACATAAGGATAAAGTGATTAAAATAGAAAATAAATAAAAACATGTTAGAATATAAGCATATGCATACAGTTTTTAATTTTTTGAACTTTTTATATTTTTCACACTTCTGTCTAGTGGAGATTCATTCAGAACATTCTCTAAATTCTGTTTTCTCTTCTTTTTGCATAACAAAAGTTTCCATATTGAGATTATTGCATTTTGTAGAAGCATTTACTTCAGTCACAGATTTTGTAGTAGTTTGTTTTACAGAGTGCTTTAAAATTGTTACTTGTCTATTTGTGAGTCCTTCCTTGGCCTCTTCACCATCCTCAGCAAGGGCATTAATGATGGAGCATAATTTGGGTAAATCAAGTAGTTCTTTGGTTACAGTTCCACATTGTTTTAAAAGCTTTTTGCTCCTCTTGTAAAGGTGATACATCAATGACAAGTTCCCCCTCAGAGGACTTGTTCCTGGGCAATTTCCATATGTTTTGTTAAAGTTCTCTCTTTCTCCTTGACCTCCACACTACACATATTTTCACGACTCAGAGACCATTCTCCTAAAAAGACAACTGCTGCATGGATTTTGTCCGTTCATCAACAATAAGAATACACAATTCCCTATGGATGGATGTAGTGGTTCAATGACTGTTGTCTTGTTTTCAGTTTAGGCCTACGTTTTCCCTTATACTTTGCTGAAGGCGAGATTTCAATGACCAAGGTCCCCTCATCATCAAAATTGTCTAAATGAGAGGACTTTTTTCTGATCCATTATTTTTGAGGTCATGTTGAACAACTACTTTGTCAGTTGATTTAAATTTACAACCTACTGAGCTGCCAAACAGCACATAAGTAGAGAAATTGGAACAAGAGTTGTATTCCAAATCTGTCATCACAACAGGTGTATTGTCTTCGCCATGGCTGTACATACAGTAGGGTCGCTTGCATCTACCCTATCCCGGAGAAAGAAGTAATGCTTTTAATCTGAAGAGATCTGTGGAAGGAAATGTGCTACATGCATTTGAAACCAAATTATTCAGCGCACTCACAGTAAAATATTTCTATCTCTAACTTTTACAGTATTCAGCAGTTCAACATCTGTGACAGAGCAGAATTTAAAATGGTTTGTAAATCAAACCAAAGGAAACAAACGCCATGTGGAAAAGTTGCTTCTCTTAATGGTCATTATAAGAATGCGCATAGTGGACCTGGAAAGACTTGCTGTGTTACTGGCTGTGTTGATAATTAATCTACTGCCAGGTGCAAATGATTCCTCCACTTTAAGTTAATGCAAAAACATGAACAGCGTTTTATTTTTTTTACCATCTTTTTATTGATCCAATGCAGTTGCTATATTGATATTCCTAAATATTTTGTTAACGATTGTTTAATTATCTTTTTTTCTTTATACATATCATGGGATGCAATAGAAGTCATTTGTGAATGAATCAACTAATGCTTTAGAGAAATTTGTCAGAAACTGTTTTATTAACTGTTCACTTTGTCTTCGTTTAGTTTGAGGGCAGTGATCAAATGGCACTTACAGCAACACACAAGACACACACACACACTTAAAAAATAAATTCATAAAAACACAAATTTGCACATCATTAAAAATGTATTATTTTGTCTTAATTTTAAGATTTTTTTTGCCAGGAAGTTGGTATGTGGGTATAAAGTAGTTTGGCCCAAGTCAGAAAAGCCGCAAAGACTATGATATTGTTATCTAGATATGGCTTGGGTCTCTCTCTCAATGTAGGTCTGCAGGATTTATCATTTGCTAGGTGCAAATCCTAAATCTTACCACTTAGAAAAGCAATTGCACACCTTTCCTCAATAAACTGTAAGATTAGTTCACCTATATCTTCAATAGGCTATATCTATTGCCTATTGTTCATGTCCATAACATAAACGTGGGGGATGAATTACACATGAACAAGAGCCATGGCAGCCTAATAGTTCTGCTTGTCTTAGCAAGGACCACTTAAAAGAAGGGGGTGCTAAAATTCAATATTTTCTATTGTTCAGTCTCTCGTGAAAAGTATATCATTGTAGTAAACGGATGCCAGTCTGACCCCTATAGCAAATACTAAGAATTGCCTCCTCTAGCAGTCACAATACCTTGTACAGTCTAAAGAAACGGTTAGGTTTATATGTACAGTACAGTGTATGAGGGCAATAGTTTATAAATAGGATTGGTAGCAAGTACAGTGAAGAAAAAACTATATTCCTTTTTGCTTCCCTTTGTTTAATATAAGCATTAAGCATTGTGGAGGAGTTCCTGATGTCTTATGTCTGAAAAGCCCTGGCCTCTTTGGCAGGCAAGCAGCCTCATTTCTGTCCTTTGTTTACATTTAAAATTTCTGTAAATCTTATATGTTATTAACCAGATGTCCCAGAGGTTTGATGATCTCACAGACAGCCAGCAGCTGAATTCACTTTGGCTGGCAAAGTGAACAATTAGACCCGAGATTAAAAAGGATTGAGTTTAAAGACCTGAGGACAGTTTGTCTGCCATCTCAAGACGCGCCATTCCTATTAAGAACACAAGCCATGCTAAATTACTTCTTACGGGTAAGTAGAAAAAAAGCAACCCAACACTGCCAGGAAATATACTTGTATCTGAAGAGGGTCATTTTGACATCTGCATATTGGAGGCAACACATTGGTACACAGACCAGATGGAGTTCATTAAGTGAACACTGGTGGCAGCCTGCTTACTACCAAGCAGTTATTCAAAGAAATTCATCTCTATCAATCAAGAAACTCCCATTTGTTAAGTCCAATTATTTTCTTGAACTCTGATTTTTGGGATAACTTCTGAGTGGCGGCCTATTGGTGGATTGTAAAATCACACACAAGCGATTGTTTTTTTTATGGTAATGAATGCACATTGACATTTTGTGGAGCTTATTATATTTTTTATCTGGATTATATATTTTAACTCGTAGTGTAACCCTACCCCTAAACCTAACTTTCACTGAAACCATTTTTACAGTGGCATGATGACATTTCATATGCTTTAGTCATTTTCCTTACTGTTCCCGCTGAGGCAAAACCTGACCTACATACCCAAAACAGCATCTGTAATATGTTACCTTTTGCATTCAATAGAGCTTAAAAACTATGCTTACCCCTACAGACATGCCCGTCTTTGCATGAAGGTAAACTGTAAATACAACATTTATTCTGTCACAGAACAGAATGCTTTAAAGAATAATACTGTAATTTGCAGATGTGGCCACAGGGATTACAAAAGGCTTATCGTGACAGGGCTGAAATCACTTCAGGTGCAGCTGAAAAGACTGCTGCTCTAGTCTGAGTGTGCCAACAGGAGTTTATATTACTCCCTCCCACACTTCCAATATATTCCCATTAGGTTGTCACTCAAAGGATTGTTTTGTAGAAGTCCAACCCTGAAACCAAGCTTACAGCTCTGAATGAAATACCGTACACACTCATCGGTCACCAGAGAGACCCGTGAGGCAGCCAACAGAGCTGTCACAGACATGCGAGCATGCAGTAGATGTATAGAAGGCAAATAGCAGGATTGCCGCATGGAGAGACCACAAAAAACAATTGCATTTTAGGAAGGCTAAGGTTATTTTTCTTTTAAATAGTGCCCAAGCACAAGAACAAACCAGTCAATTCTGTTAAGTCACTTTTCTTAATAAATGGTAACATGCATGCCTAACTGTGATTCCAGACAAAATGGGATTGCATGATTAAGATGTTGCTGCAAGCCAGGCAGGGAAAACCGCCTTTGCGAGAGACTTTCCGAACACCAAAACCCTTCTAAGAGACCTTGGGTCCTGTGCTTACATAAAACCAAATCCCTCTAAATGTTAAACACGTGTATGTGAAGCACTGTTTAGGCTACAAGGGTTTAATATGAGATCATGGACTGAGGAATGTTTTCTCCAGACAAACCGCAGTTTTGGACTCTGCGGGTACAGTCCAGACCCTCAGATCCAATGCATCTCTGCTTACAGAGGGAGGCCAAAAGCTACTATGCGTGATTGATGGAAAGGGCGGCCCTCAGGTCTTGGAAGTTCATCAGTATTCAAAAGGCATTCCAGTCTGAGTCACAAGCCATAATGACTAGAAAGCTTGTGCACAAGAGGCAAAACATGTCTGTCTGAAAACATGCACATCTTACAGGACACTTAATGATAAGATTAGGTCATTTAAACGTGATTTACTGAACCAGAAAAAGGCTAGGTTAGTACAACATGGCACATTCCCAAAGAGTTTATCTCAGTTGTGGTAGAACATCAGGACAAGAATCGAAAGGGCTGGAATCTCAGTCAGCACCCTGCCAGTGCATATGGGGAAGGTTAGTGACACGCTACTGCAGGCTGAGAAACAGCTACGCCATGCAGAACGGTGCCTATTTACATAATGGACAAAGATCTCCTCAGACCTGTAGGTCCACCTAGTGTCAGCCTGAGAGAACATCAACTCTGACAATATCAGTAAGATCATGAATTCACTTGGGGAAAATATAATTTTAGTTGTTTACTTAGCAACTTTGTACTGTTTAAAGAACTTATAATTACATAGGACAATATAGGAAAGCTAAAATTCATTTAAGGTAAATCTTTCTTAATTTCTTAAGGACTTGATAATTAAATATCAAATTACAGAAATACATGCATGTATAAGCAGTTGCTTTATAAAATAGTGTGTAACTTCATTTTATGAAGATCACAAGAAATATTATTTTAATTAGTTTGTTTCCCATTTCTTTTAATACAGTTTCACTCACGTCGAAAGATAATGCAGCAACAATAAACAACAGTTGTTTTACATATTCAAGTAATCAAATTAACATTCACCAATTAAAATCCTTTAAAACCAGGTGCAACAAAATAAGAAGTAAAGATTGAGAATACTCAATCTTCCTAATATTTAAACACCAGATCACAGTCTCCTTCCGAATGGCATTCCATCACTGTGTGGTTGTGAAGGCTTTAAGGAGGAGATCAGCAGCAAGCCCAGGTGAAATATCTCCACATGTGACCCTTCGTTCCAGCTCTGGGAGCTCAGCACGCACCGCTGGGTGCTGCTGGAAGT
>JAZGTJ010016574.1:0-12585 GCA_036877575.1 Botia almorhae
ACTGCAATAGAACTCTCATTACTGCATAACATGTCTCATGATCAATTAAACTGTTGGCTACATAAATTCCTGTGCAAATATAACACAGTTTACATAAGTGATAAATATTTAAGTTCCCCTGACCAAGTTTGATTGTAAAATGATTGTTATACTGTTATACATAATTGTTATACTGACTGATGGTAACACTCATGAGACTGTGTGACAGACGGTCACATTTATCACAGCTACAAGATGACAGTAACAAACATCATATACAGCAGGATGTCTGACAACTGTTAATCTTACCACTACAGAAGTGCTGGGATCAGAATCCAGCCGTCCAATCAGAGTGTCTCCCTCAGTGTTGATGTAACCTTTCCTCTTGATGGGTTTCTGGTCCACCGGCTGGCAGTCCACGTACAGCGTCACCAGCTCTTTCTCCACGCCCACCATCACCTTGTGCCACTTAGTGTTGAAGAGAACGGAAAGGCCTGGAAACGTAATGGTCTGGAGATCTCCTTCCAGAGTGGTGAGGAAGAACTCCAGGGCCTGCTGGTCTCCGTGGAGACGCATGCCTGCCTGCTTGACGCCATCTTCATCCACCACCTGCCAGATGTTCCACACCTTGTTCACAGTGTTCTTCAACATGCGGAAGGTGGTCATGAAAGAATATTCTTCTGGAAAGCCTCTCGGGAAGTTCAGCCTGGTTACAGTACACAGAAAATAATTCTGGGTATGTGCAATATAGTTTTCATCACAACGGCAATCAGTCAGTCTGCAGCTAAGAATGAATATTCTCATCTCCATTATGAGTTCATCAGCAAACAGCTGGGAGATTGATTCATGAATAACAAATGAAGCACCTTCATCTTTAAAGCTTTCCTCCAGCCCCTCAGTTATTTCAAAGAGATGGACCTGACTTTCATTGCTGTGTTAACCAATCAGATCCTGGCCTGGGGCCAAAAATAACACACCATATCCGGTTGTACATGTGCCCTCTCTGACACGGACCCTGCGTGGCGCTTTAACAGGCGGAGATGCTCTGCGGGAGACGTCCCTACGAGTGAGGCTACAGCGCCCTTTAACTAGCTTGTAAATGGATCAAGGCAAAGCCATTAACATGAATGACGGTCGCTCTGTGGTGTACTCCCTCTCCAGAACGGACTTTCATTCATTTTTCAACCTCACAGGCAACACAAAACCCCACTCAGATGTGAGAGAGGTGTGTCAGCAGGGTATCGTTGTGTTGTGTTGTGCTGAGGCTGATAACATCTAAGTCACACCTGTAATAATGTAACACCTGAAACAGAATCACTTACATCAACAAGGTTGTGTGTGTGTGTGTGTGTCAGTGTATGTGCACTGATTTCAGTTAGATTTGAATTCACCCCTGTGGATTTGTTCTGTGTACATGAATATTGTACAGTTTGTGTGTGTAGATTTAATTACTGGGTTGGAATCTGGAACTTGGCCTCTCGGTCGAGTCTGTACGCCACCTGGTGGGGAGTCGAACCCTCAACCTTTCTGACACCCTTCATTGGAATGACATCTAACTGAAACTGAGTGATCAGATCGAAGCCTGCAACACACAAACACACACTCTCATTATCAATGACAGATTTTTTTGCTGCTCAGACTATGCATCACACTGTATGTATACATGACATTGTTAAATGTGCCCCGCACATGAACAGTTTAAAACAGAGGCTTGATTTTACCTGGAAGGTCATCTTGTCCATTCTTCATGGTGGGGCACACAGTGTCACCATCCAATCTGTTCAAATCCAGCTCTGAAAAATGAATGAGTGACATGAGTTTACAGTAGCTATAGATCAGTCTACAGTGACATCATCACCAGAGATTACTGTAAGATTCTTCAGCAGTCTCATTACCATCACAGTGGACAAATTATACACGTTATGAAGATGTTCTTGCTAATTATGGTCATTTCTTTTGATGTCAAAACATTTAGCAGGTGAATCTCAGAAAAACATGAGTGAATCATATTTAAACCTCAAACAAAAGGACAAAATCATTATGTTTTGCTTAAAGAAAAGCTTTTATTGTCATGGCAATAATGTCACAATGCAACAACATTTGAATGGCTCTGAAACAGACTTCATTGTCTTTTTTCTTTGAAATAAGATCCAGACGTGTGAGATCATCACACACACGTCACACTGGAGCTGATGAATCTGTCATCATGATGATGACCGCATCATTTCAATATCATGTGATAATATTAATCAAAGTGACCTTTAAAAAGACATTGAAGGTGATAAAATATCTATTCTGTGTATTTTATTACAACAACTTTCGCTCTGAATGCTTATGAATAAATGAGTTAACATCTGTCAGTTAAGAGCGCAGAATGATGACGTTGCGGCCGAGCTGCTGACGCAGCGCTTTACAGTGTGACATCTGGAACTGGTTGAAGGCTTTCCCAGTGTTTTAACAGCGCTGTTAACGGGGGATGGAGCCGTGTGAGGGCGCTTTAAACTCGTATATTCTCCCGTGTCATTTTAAACCATCCATTAGCGCAAATGAGGGACCCTGAAGCCACAGTGAACGCGCATGCGTGCAGTCCTGTGGGAACGCCCGCAGAAACGCTCCCTCTGGTTAAAGATCGTGTAAAGATTTGAGCAGGACCACATACTCATGTCTAACCCATCAAACAACTATAACCGCTCCCATGACAACGTTTTAACCAGCTGAAAATCACTGCTGTCGCTCAGGTTAGCGTAATCACAACTTGACTCTTTATCAGGAGGCGGGGCTTGCCGCCGCATTGCGTCGCTGCTGATTTGCATAAAAACTTGCTTAGTCACTATAGATGTCTTTCAGAACTGCGTTAAAAACAACATATAATATATTTAATAAATATAATATATTTATTACGTTAATTTAAACATTGTCTGATTTGTCTGGACCAGAAGATTAATCCTCAACTGAGAAGTACTTTTCATTGATTATAGGATGTTTAAGTTCAAGCATTTGAAGGCCACACAAGTTGATTCACAAACTATCACTATAGTGTTTTTAAACAACAAGCTTTATTTGTTTCCTCAGGCTGACTGTTCTGTAAATCGCTGCACTGAGAATTAATAAACAGGGATATAATTAATGTGTCTTTCACAAGATAACAGTTTTCTGGTTCATTACTGGCTGACACAAAGCAGTATAATAAAGTGTTGAGCTTGTGTTTAGATATTCTGACACTTTCCTGAAAAGATACTCACGAGCAAACGCTGGTGCACACAGCAGCATGAGGAGAATCATCTGTCTTAAACATCCCTCAGATGACAGACACACCTCACTCCTGACAGAGAGAGAGAGAGGTTTAATGAAAGACATAAACAAGAGATTAGGACTGTTCACAATATCAGCTATACTGAGACAGGAAAAAAATAACACAACCACTAAACGACCTGTTTGCTGTCCAACATCACACTGCGTGACTGTGTGTGTGTGTGTTGTTTTAAATTGGTTAGGGAGCCACAGGAAGACAACAGAAAGATGCTGAGCTACAGAAATGATGGATGTGTCATTCTTACAGTCTCTGGTGAACTGACACATAATGTTCACTGATTACACAGGAATACACACACACCCCTCACCCTGTCACCTGATTCACCCATCCATTAGTTAATCCACGCTGAGTCATTCAGTCCTCTGTCATTTCACAGATCTAATGGTTAAAGATGAGCTTTATAAGAGTACGTTCATTGGATTAAAGTGGACAGATGACTGAAACAGGATGTCATGAGAAATCACACGTCTCTGTGTCATCTCACTCTTGCTGGTCTCTTCCGGTCTAGGTGGACAGTTGGATAAAATAATCTGCAAACTGTGTTAGATGTCTGGCTGTGAGAGACTGGGATTTATCATTTTATCACAGCTGACTGTTTGTATATGCATCCAAAATCAATCCTAAAACAGTCCTCACATACTGTACATTCTGTTTGTCTCTTTTACTGTTTTCTCTCAAAGCTTAAGCTCACTACCCTTGACGAATGGCTTCACAAGCGATTGTTCTATTATAAAACAAATAACAGCTGGTATTTTCATTGTCAGACAGTGTTCTGAATCAGAACATGATAGACCAGTGTCTTAGAGCCCAGATTCACATTGGAAATCACATAGTGACCAAAACAGAGCCAACATAAACCACGTATGAAGATGATAGCTTTCAGAACGGTGACATATCACAGCTCCAAAACATTTATTATATATAAAAGATATTAAAGATAAAAAAATATGCAAATAGAATGATGACCATGAGCTCTGAAGCAGAGAGGCACAAAAGTCCAGCCTGTGAAATATTTCCCAGTTTTTATGATTGTGGGAATCCTAATCATGGTATTATTATCTGATGTCATTATTTTACCATGATAACACAAGAGTACATCTCAAGAATCAGATTAATATTTTATCCATATATCATAATGAGTCCCAATGAAAGAGACTCACACTGGAATATCACTGTATTTATGTCAGAACAAGACAATCTTGCTAAGCAGCTGCTGTTTGTCTGAGGAACCAACTGTTGTCCAACATCCAGATGTTGAGGGAAGTTCCTCCCCAGCGTTCATGAAAACTATAATTACAAAGGTGCTTTATCATAACTAGTTATAAAAACTCCAGTATACAGCTTTCAAAGACAACAGCTGATTTTAAAAAACAGGACATAGACTCTTGTACTCTGGTATTACCATAGTTTTGTGAAACGAGGTCGCATGGTAAAATGTAGTACAGTAAATACAGTTATTGCTGTATTGCATACCCAAACCCTTCATTTACACTAATAAATAAATAGTGTAAATGAAAAGCAGTTTGCATGTTTAATATTTGCAGTAAAAAGAGGCGTGTCCGTCTAAGAATAGTAAGAAGAGTTTGTGTACAAACAATTTACACAGAGTCAGAGTTCTGTTTATGTGTCATGAATGAGATCTTCTGACTAGTTGTAAATGGAAGCTGCAGCACTGTAACAGAGCACATACAGTTCAGTTATAATGGACTGTGGCTGCATCTTCATCTTTAACTGCAGGAGTCTGTATTGATACAACACAAAACACTGAGGAGACTCAATTTATCTCCTAAATACAAATTCAAACACTTAACAAAGGATGAAATTAGCTTGTCAAAAGAAAGTTAAACACAAAAAGATCAGAGACTAGCACAACCCTGATGAATAAAAAACTATTCATCTAAAAAACTAAGCTAAACCCAGTCTAAGCTGGTTGGCTGGTTTTAACTGATCCCCCAGCCTGGTTTTAGCTGATGAAGCTGGTCCTAGCTGGTCAGGGATATTAGAAAGACCAGCTTGATCAGCTTTGCAAGATTGGGAGGCCCAGCTTAAACCAGCTATTTCCAACCTAAACCAGCCAAGACAAGCCAACCATCTTAGGTTGGTTTTTGCTGTGTTTTCACCAGGAAAGAAGCAGCTTGAAACTGCAGCCTCAGAACTAAAGAGTATCACTAGTGAAGTATTCAAAACAAGTTCACAACAAAGAGTAAAAACAACTAAAAATAGAGAAATATTGCAAAATTAGTTCTCAGGAAGTAGATGAGGAAAGATTTGTTCATCCTGTTCTATGTCTCCTAAGATCTGAAGATGGTCTCTTGTGGCTAAGATCTTACCTGCTCAGGCTGAGGTGAGCAGCCATGTTTCTGTCCCTCAAAGGGGATGTGAGTGAATCTGAATGGATGGAGGTTCGGTCCTCTAGCCCAGAGATCGTCGTCACCCTTTAGCTGGTCTTCAGCGATGCCCGTGGACCTCTCTGACAGAAGACGACCTGTGCAGAAGATGCCAAACTTTTGGGACACATTAAGGGTGTTTTGCAGGAGTGACCTGGCTTTGTTCCTGGTGCCCTATTGGCTTGGAGAGCTCTGAGGGGTGGGGCCATGATTTTTACGACTGATGTTTAAGAGAGATGTTCAGCCTAAGGCGTTACAAGCAGCTTTTTCATTTTTGCACAGGAGCTAATAACACATGTTGAGCAGCAGTTATTCTGCTAATAGCCTCTCTCTCCCTACTGCAGGGAGTCAAATAACTCACAGAGAACTTGTGTTTATGACTTACTAAACCAGATTACACATCCCATCTGGCTGATAAGCATTATTCACAAATCCAGCTTCTCAATGTTAAGCATAAAGGAATATGGGTTACTTCATTGTTACGCATGCCAGTAGAGACACTGCTAAAGATCATGGAAGGTAGTGACATCATCATTGTGTCCTCCAGAAAGATCTCTCCTAGATTTAATTGCATGTTTCTTCTGTTCATTTCTTCATAATCAGTGATGAATACGCAGCATGGTTTTAAAATGGTAACAATTAGAACTGGGATTATTATATAAAAACTGGTAACACTTTAGCACAAGCACAAATATATCACATATTAGTGCATGTTTAGATTAGATATAAACTCAGGCCTATTTGGGCTGCATTGTTCTTTTGTTGATGTCACTATCTCCCGCTTTGTTCTCCTCAGAGAAGAATTCTGGGAAATGGGATGCTTATGACATCACAACAGAACTATGAAAGTGACTTGCTCACAGACACGTCGGTCAAAGTGGCTCCTCTCACATCCAATGAAATGCCATTTATTCCTCACATCGCAGGGCCCAGACAAAATCTGCATTTCAGGCAAAGATCAGAAACTTGAACAAATGTGTGAAAAACATGTCCCCTCAGGAAACAGAGCTACTCTTACTAACATATATGACATATACTAACATATATATCTGCCCTTTACTAAAGATAACTGAGAGCAAGATGTTAAAATAACGAATATTAAATTATTAATTAAAAAAGTATCAAAAACACCTTTAATGGGTCAAACGTCAGGCTCACAATGAGCACATTGGATTGTGGGATACATGACTCAACATGATGTTCTCTGGTTGGGCTGCAGTGCATTAATATAAAGAGACACACACAGAGTTCTGTTGAGTTTAGGCAGCGTCTCTGACTTTCTCTATCCAGTATTTGATGTTTCCTGTGTTCAGATAAGATCAGGAAGTTACCCGTCCAGGAACAGATGGTCCAGAGTTTAGATAAGCTCATAACAGTGTCTGCACACCTGCAGAGTCTGCCAGCAGTCTGAAACATGCTGTGTTATTGGCCAACCAACTATATAAGCTTTTAAAGAAACACACACAAGGTGTGTGTGTGTGTTTTAGTGCTCTTTGTTCATATCTGTCAATATCCGCTGACTACACACTGTGGGGAAGGTGACCTCCAAATTCACTTTCCAAAACACACCCACATTGTGCATAGTACACACTTTGTGTTCAAACATGTATCAGTGTGGATGCAAAGACTGCTGGGTAACGTAATCTGATTTTGAACTGCAGACATTTAACACAATAACTGTGGGTGTCTAAATTTAGCCTCACTTATCTGCTTACAGCAAAATAAACCAAAGTAAATCATAAGTAATGTCGTAAAACTATGTACATAATGACACAATACACAAAGACAATCAGCACATAAGCAAATAATCTGAAGAAAAGGACATCTTGAGCTGGCCAGGAACAGTCAGCTTTAACAGGAAGAGCTGTCTGACTGTTGTGTAAAGTGGTCAATCACAGTACAGCAAGACATTTTTACACTGTGATGTTAACTTTTGAAACTTCTGAAACAAAATACATAGTTTTACTCTTTATAATAAACACGCCCCAGTTTGCATCCAAACTTATGAAGATCCACACAGAAAATGTGTCTGAACGTTTGTATAACCACTCAGAACCTGAAATCATTTTTAGTATCTGAGAAAGAAACTCTGTGTTCTAAACCAATGCAATAGTTAGATGTAATAAAATATCAACACGCAGACACGTTTTCTGCTTGAAAGTTAATTTGTTTTACAGATATAGAGTATGACGTAATTTCGCACGCATGATGCGTCAGCACAGATCTATCTAACTTTATAATTCATCAAACCTTAGAGAGAGGAGAGTGAGAGAGGAGAGAGAGAGGGCAAACGAGCGGCGCATCAGCACTCAGGATCGGTCATTATCTCTGGAGGTGAGTTACCGCGAGCGCGCCACCGCAGAGAGCGCAGGACTTGAATGATTACCATGGCAACACCAGCAGCAGCCTCTTCAGCATCAGGACCAGCGGAAGCCGCGAGCCGCTCCTGCCCGTATGAACACTGAGACACAGTCTCGTTCACAACACACTTCTTCTCAACTTCATGACATAGGAGCAAAGGATCGGGTGCGCGGATCCGGGGTCGCGCAGGCGGGTAAGTTTACGGACATTTATCGTCTTTCTGTGTTATTGTCAGCTGTGTTCGGCTCAGCTCGACTGTTCAGTCTGACCTTATTGCTTAAGTTTAAGCCGCCGCTAAAAAGACCGGGAATATTATGACGTTATCCTGCATAAATCCCTCTTATATACTTATCAGATGCTTATTCTACGAATGAAACACAGCAGCTGGTTTCCATCGGTCTAACCCAGCGCAGGAACGCACAGTAATGTATTTCCTTCGCTTATATCTCTCAGTGGTTATCTTTAATAAGACGCTCTTAAAGGGGAAGCTGCTCTGAGAGATGTTGATAACTCACTAGAGTTTGGCTGCTTTCACTGATCACACACTGGTTTTAGTTATCTATTCATGTGCATGTCAAGTTCACAATCAAACAGGTTTATGTGAAGGAATGTCCAGATGTCAAATATCAACCGCTCTTGTAAAAACATAAACAGGAATTACTCGAGCTTGTGGAGTGCTGTCTTTCTGTGAAGGTCAATAAGTCTGACATTTACAGCAGCTGCCGGCTGCAGGAGTCTGGCTGTGGTCTGTTCCTTCATGTGGCATTTACAGGCGGCTGGGAAATAATCTGGAATAATCTATACTGTAAATGAATCATGGGGTGACATTTACATGAACAGTTGTGAGTCCCACGAGGGCCCGACTGCAGCCTGCGCTTGTACAAGAAAGACCTCCGACAGCAGCTCACAGTCACTGATGTGGCAAGACAGCAGATTTTCCAGCAGGCTTCTGATCAGCCAGGTCTGTCTACACTGCTCGTTAAACTAAACGTGGTAAACTAAACATGTAAACAACCTTATGGGAATGTTTGGTAGCGCTTATTGCAACGTTCATAGATGATCTGAAGAAATCTAGATCTAAATCAAGTTCTAGAATAGTAGACGTTCTGAAGACAGTCTGCACTCATTCACACATTCATTCACACATGATGTACTTATGAATTCTGATTGATTTCATTGTGGGATTTTTATAAATCAATTATTCAACTTCTCTGAATGTTTTCATGCTGCTATGAAGACCAAATCTTTGTTTCAAAAATTCATATTAAAGTAACACTAGTCTAACCAGTCACAGCATGACATGTAAATATATCTCTTCCATGTAAATATGAGTTTAAATCAAAGCATATTTTAAAATATTATTGGCATGTTAAAGATGAAATGTGTTTTGGTTGGTCTGTATTGAGCAGCAGCTGTCAGTGTCGACACACACATAACCTGGTGCAATAAACCTGCAGCGTCGCATCTGGTTGAAACATTGTGTGACTCTATGACCAAACCACATGTGCTACCACAATGCAAGAATGAATCAGAGCATGTTCTGATTGGCTGTGACTGTCACATGAGATCTTCTGATTGCCTGTGATCATGTTGCTGTGATCAGGGCTGTCATTACACTGCACCGCATGCTGCTGCAGGAACCTAAATCATTCTACAGTATATCTCTGTCTGTGGTTCTGTGACTGCAGTTCTGCTCATCTAAACACACACCAGCATCACACCATCTCTCTCAGGCACAAGCTACCTCAAGAATTATTACTCATGAAATAGCTGAAAGATGAGAACTTTATAAGACAAAATATTTATAAAAATGCAAATAACCATAAACACCTTATTTGTGAGATGATTAATGGACCTCAACTACTGAATGCAACATGTAACAAACTGTAAGAGATATTGCATTCATCCTTTAGGAACATCTCAGGATTGTAAAGAGGAGAAAAATCACTGAAACATCATCATTAAACATGTGATGTATAACATTTACACTTGACTTGTTTCTTAACACAGATCTTCAGACATTTCTGCTTGAACATCAGATGTTCTTTTTCATTCTCACACACATTTGAGAACTAGAACCTTTTCTGCACTGCTGAACATCAACTGCAGACTGCAGGAATGTTTTTGTAACATTCCCATAAAGTAACAAAAACATTAAAACTGTTATTTAAAAAATTCTAGGGTGTTTACATTTAAAACATTCAGTTTTTTGCATTCAAGTTATTGCTTTGTTATGTGGTATACGTTATTCAAACTTCAAAATTCTGTAACTTTTCAAAGTGTTCTGCTAACGACTTAATAATGTTTTTGATATATGATACAGTGTACAGCTAATGACTGTGTACAAATTCATACAAAATCGCTAAAATCGAAGTGTCATAATTATGATTTTGGATCCGGTCTGTCATTTGTTTTGGGGTTGTGTGGTACATTGAGTTGATGCTGAGCAGCACACATCAGAGGGTGGTGACTCACTGCTTACTCACTGAGTCACGGGCTCTTGTGCTTCTAATGCTCAAACCTGCTCCTTAATTACTGCATTCATTTCATTCAGTTAACAAAGGTAACCAGGGTAAACACAGCCCAGCTCTGACCAACAGTGTGGTATTCAAATCTGACTCCCTGTTAAATTACGACTCCCCTGTTTATGATTAGGCGTGGGAGCGGGCTTTACACAAAGAGACCAATCAGGTAGCAAACCCCTAGTGTATGAACCAATCAGAAGCAGGGGAGGCGTAATCTAACAGGGAGTTGAATATCAATATAGCAATACAACAATGCAGTTGCGGTGGAGAAATACGAGGTATGTTAGATTCTGGAGCTCTTAATGTGTTTTTCTCTCTCTTCCAGGTGATGGAATAGATGATGTCAGAGGTTCAGGGCACTGTGGAGTTCTCAGTGGAGCTGCACAAGTTTTATAATGTGGATCTGTTCCAGAGAGGGTGAGTCAGTCAGATCTGCACTCTTCTGCATGTTGGGAAGCTCAGATTAAAAAACATTCTGAACCATCTGCCCTCAACAACATGTTCAATAAGAGCACAAGATTATCATGTACTACTCCAAACACAAACCGTTTGTATCACATTGTTTTTGCAGTTTAATTGTGCAGATGCACACTTTTCAAATGTTCTGTATTTCTTCTCCAAAAAATAATACAAAAACATTAATGACTCATTTTGCACTGATGGCAAATCCAAATATTATTCAGTAAAACACTCCAGGGGGAGTGGTTCTAAAATGTATATAAAATTACATTTATATGATATGCACATTTACAAACAGGTATTACAATTAAAATGATGATGTGATTTTTAAATGTCAAAAATTAAATGTCAAGAGAACAACTGTAATGTTATATACATACACAGTTTTACATTATCTACACTACACACACTAAACTAGATGCTTCCACTAGAATCCAAAACAATCTGTCAATACTGCAAGAGTTCACTGTCCCTCATCCCGCTTCACTGATCTTAACAGGCTGGTGGAGTTACATTGACTGAATGCTTGTAGTGTTAAACACAGTGTTCCTCTGATGTACCTCCCTCACCAGGATCATGAGGTGTCATGTTCAGTAGATGAATGATTGATTCTGTTGTTGCTGTCTTGGGTTTCAGTTGATCAGTGAGCAGTAGGTGGAGTCTATAGAGAACTCAAATATGATGAACTCGAATTCGACATGAGGGTGTGTTGTCATGACCTTTACAGAGTTTCAGAACAACCAATGTGGTGCTAGGAGAGCGTTCACAGAAAATATATAAAACATTATTTACTTTTGTAGCAAATGTCTCTGATCTTGTTGTACATGATTCATTAGTGCTTGTTAGTCTACAGAGAAACTCACATGACTCAAACTTCTCTTCATCTGTTGTAATGGATGTTTCCTGCACAATGGAATAATTATGAGATCAGCACACATGAACCCAACATGATGTCCTCAGGGTTTTCTTTAACCTAATGCAGACAATTATTATAAAATATGTAGACACCTGTCTGTTAGCAGATCTTTTCTCCTCTGACATCTGTCACAGGTCTGATGGAGGTCACGCTCAGCTCTCTGCATCCGCTCTGAGATTAAATCAAGGCCCCTGAAACGACAGATTTGCAGAAATTTGACTTAATAATGATTTCAATACTGTTTTGTTCACTGAATAGGATTTGACATTAACCAGCTCCACAGCTGTTTATCTGGGTATCTAAAGACTATCATGAGCTATAAAGTTAACAATATCCATTCAGTAACTGTTTAAAGATTCATCTAAAGAAATCAGAAACAGAAACTGATAGTTTTGATTTGTGTGTAATATGTTCTAATACTTCTCTGTGTTTTCAGCTTCTATCAAGTAAGAGCGAGTCTGCATGTGTCACCTCGAGTGCCTCACAGAATCACAGTCACAACACCTGGACACACAGTTGAGGTGTCACCTCGAGTGCCTCATAGAATCACAGTCACAACACCTGGACACACAGGTGAGGTGTCACCTCGAGTGCCTCACAGAATCACAGTCACAACACCTGGACACACAGGTGAGGTGTCACCTC